>WSXT02202349.1:0-18227 GCA_011762715.2 Neuroterus valhalla | reverse complement strand
TCAACAAGTACTTACTCCCCCCCTTGGCGGGACATCACCGCCGGGGCGGGGTTCACCCCCGCGAAGGGGCCAAAATGTTTTTCGCCTTGGGACCCCCCCCCCCCCCCCCCCCATCGGAGACGACCTTTGTGTGAGTGTGTATGTAAGTATGTATGTAAGTAATGAGAGAGTTTTCACCTGCAAGGAGATGCAGGGTGGGCTCACAATTAAAATACCCTTTACTAAGGTGAAGTGTGGAGTCTAATGATGTTTAACCCTGTTACAGCTGACATGGAGGTCTTTTTGAAAGGAAAGGGCTCAGTTGGATTTCTAATACTTGGCAACACTCAATTATCTTACTCATATATTCAAATGTGATTATTATTCTGGCTGATAATAAAATCGAAGCGACTTGAAAGATTAGTGCCCTGTGGAAGTATTGTGCAATTAACAAGCTCACTGTTAGCAAAATAAAAACTAAATATACTATTTATCAAAAGGCGAGATTAAGCGATAAACTCAAGTGCCTAAAATTTGATGGTAGACCTCTAGAATATGTGCCGTTCTATATTATATGTCTCCATGATAAAAGACTCGCGATATCTTAAGATATGTATGCAAAAGTTAGCTAAGACTGCCTTGCGCTGAAAATCACAAATACAACTCAATTCATGAGATGATTAGATTTATCAGGGATCAACCTAAACTGCTTCCACGTACATTATTAGATTAACATAAAAAGCTGAAACGACTATAGCACCCTTACAACAAAATGCCAATTATTCAACCAAAAAAAAAAAATACTTTCTGTTCATTGCATTTCCTTTTTAAATGTTTGATCTACTTCCTTATCAGAAAATACTATTCATCCAACGTACACAGTGCCGAAGAAATCGAATTATGCGTATTAATTTATGGCAAGGATCTAGTATGGATTCCTTTCCTTCAAACTACCTCGACGAGATGTTAAAAATAAGGGCTTTTCTTTTTTTGAATAATCATACCTGATCTGTTTATATGCGAGCTCCAAGCTAATAGCTATGCACATTATACCCAATTGAACATTTTTATATTTGTACTCCAGCTTCGGAATCATCGACATGAGACACCCCTGTATAGTAGTTTCTGGTCAAAGCGGTCGCATTTCATGACTCGGGGCCGCCATACTGGATCCCACATTTCAAATGTCGAAATTCTGATTCAGTATTCTAATTCAGCGATCTATAAAACCCTCAAATACGATGGATGGTTTAATTTACTCCTACGAGAATGTATCAGATTTAGTTGCATTTGCACAGAAACGGAGAGAGAACAAATGAGAAACCTATTGAAAAGTTTCGAATAGAACCAAGATTTTCATGGTTGAAAATATATTTTCTTCAATTCATGTGTGAAAACTGCAGGGCTTGAGGCGTGTGAAGCAGGTGCACGGTGCTGTTTGTTGACCGGAGGAAAAAACTGGGGAAAAAAACTCTAAATACGCTGTCTAGCGGAGAGTTTTAGCAACCGTCACGGCGCTCCAGTATGATGTTATCATGATGAGCAGACGACTTGTTCAAACAAATGACCGCTAAGTTGAGTAATGGTGTACTCACGTTTTGTAAAGTCCCTTGTTGTTAATTTGTTTCGCACATAAGTTCTCGAGAAATAAATGGATAACAGGTTACTTCTGAATATGCGTTTTGAGAATTCACTTCTTTTTTATTTGTTTTCAAATAACTTTATGTGAAACTAATAAATAACAAGTGGCTTCTGAATATGTGTTTTGAGAATTCACTTCTTTTTCGTTTGTTTTTAAATAACTTTATGAGAAACAAATGAATCAAAAGTGTTAACTTACATGTTCCATAAACATGTCATGTGAACCGTGAAAATGCATTAGATACAAATGTATTATTTTAGAATCGCTAGTTGCAAAATCAAATATCCTCAGTTTGACCTGTTTATTGATACAAGAGATCCTGAACTCACCCGAATTGAGCTCCGTAAAAAGACCTGAAAGTGCTAGAATAAATTAGGCCGGAATTGGGCTTGACCATACCTGAAAATCGACTGGTGGCCACATGTAAGAGCTTCAAATATAAACATTTTTCCTTACATTCCCAAATTAGGGAATCGAAAGTTAGAAAATTTTTATCTATTGATTCTTACGATTACAAATATCTGAAATTTGATTGGGAAAATCCAAATTATATTATAATTTGTATGTATCTAGTAAACTGTACGTGATGCGTAAAAAACATATAGCATTTTTAGTTTCATCAGAGGAGGAGAACCATATATGTAAGCAAATATATAGGTTGTAACATACAAATATTATCTCTTTTTGATTATTTTACGTTAGTACGACCTATAGTATCCTTACTGCCTGCCGTACTTCTGTGTCCTCAATATTCGACTACCATAAATTTAGTCCTAAGAAAAGGCCCAAATCTCTAGACTCTTTTCAGAGACGAAATCCTTCAAACTGTGTCTAAAGAAAGCCTCAAATGGGTCAGAGATTCTCCGAGGGATTATTCTGCCTTTTCCTATCGGTAGGGGATAGCGGTTCTCCAACGAGAAGGCGTGTAGCGGCATCTAACAGAAGATCTGCTTTGGTCATCATCGTCAGACTCAGCAAATCTTACATTTCTCAACAGAAATTTAATTATCAGAACTGTATGACTTTCCTGCTTGAGAACATGAAGAAAGGAGAGAGCGAATCTTCGAGCAGTCTCGGCTCGTCCCTTTGTTCGGCTTCTCCTCCTCGTAGCTTGAGCGCTAATTGGAAAAATGTTTGAGGCGGCAGATCACGTGAAGTAGCGGACTTAGGAGGCGAATATACTTCGTGTGCTAGCTACTAAAGTATTTTATCAAAATATCAAGAGGGTAATGTTTTAATCAATTCAAAGCAGCTCGATTGTGTGATAATTGTCCTCCTTACTTTCAGGTAATAACTATTGGCGACGGATTGGAGCCCAAATTTGTTCCGACATCAGCATTAGATCTCGTTTGGTACTGATTATCCCAATAGCGATGGTCTAGGCTTAAGCTATGGAGTTCCTTCAAGTCATGCTAGGGATTAAGGGATAAAAACTCCTCAGACGAAGTGTTGTTGAGTTCCACTTCAGGTGGAGGAGTCTAATTGGGGTTTTAAGAGTGGCCTAGAATAATACCCTTTGTCCTCTTCCTTTTTTTCTGCATTTGGTACAGCTATCCTTTGTTCCCGTATTCCTGACCAGCCTGCCCCTCTCCATAAACTGTTGCACATTATCCATGCTCACTCCTTACATAATCTTCTTCCATATATCCAAATTTTATTCATTCAAGGGCCCTTTCGCCGTCTCTTCCTTCCTTCGTAAGGGGCCATTCAAGCATAACTTGAGCATAATTTTCTCACTTCTTGCCTCCTCCCTCGTCAGCATATTTTAGCATTGAGAATATACAGTTTTGAGTATCTTTGTGGACCCCCCTACTTACAGAATGTTTAAGTAATGACTGAATGACCCCCAAAATGCTCTAAAACGTCCTGTTCCCTTTTCTCCTTACCTTTTCTAACTTTCACTTTTTCATACTCCTTATCAGAAAATTGAATATTTTCTATATCTTATAATTTCAATCGTCTTATTCATTCTTTGTCTTTCCTTCCTCTCTATTTACTACTTCACGTGCTTTTGCCTCCATACTGGCCTCTTCTGCCTCCTCTCCAAACTTCTACTTCTTATGCACTTTTTTTTTCTTTTGCATAACGCGTTATACT
This sequence comes from Neuroterus valhalla, assembly GCA_011762715.2. NCBI lineage: Eukaryota > Metazoa > Arthropoda > Insecta > Hymenoptera > Cynipidae > Neuroterus > Neuroterus valhalla. The sequence goes on along the minus strand of WSXT02202349.1, from coordinate 14,509 downwards.
TCTTCGTTTTTCTTCGTATTGTTTTGTATCCTCTGAAATTCCCCGCACTTTTCCTGTCACCATTTGCATCTCTCCGTTCACATTTCCCTCCACCCTGTTCACCATCTTTATGTTTTTTCTAATTCCTTCTGTTCCCTATGCCGACCAATAGCCTTTTTCTACTCTTCTTCTTTCTCATTTTCTTCGGCTGGTTTCCGTATAACAATCTTCCCCCACTTTGCTTTTTTTATTATCGGGAGATGTTCGGAGTCTACGTTCTTCCTCTATTTTCAGCTCTTTTATGTTTTCTCAGTTTTACCTCCTCCTTTCTTTCTCTTTCATCAACTTCCTTTACTCCATATTTCTAATAATCCTCCTTTCTGTTCTTTTGATCTATTATCATCTTTCTCCTTTGCTATCACATCTTTGCTCCTTTCCATCGCCATCCCTACATTGTTTTGCCTTCTCCCCCCCCCCTCTCCCTCCCTATCACCCTCTCTCTCCCTCTCTGCAACAATATAATTAAATATTAGTACATCATTTCCTAAATATTGTTGAAATATCAAGAAATGTCCAGAAATATTGACCTGAAATATTTTATTAATAACATTTTCTTAGTAAATGCTTGAAACCATTTAAAAATAGCTGTAAAGATGAAGAAGCTCGATTGTCTGCTGTAGAAAACCTCTCTCTCTCCCTCTCTCTCCCTCTCTGCAACAATATAATTAAATATTAGTACATTATTTCCTAAATATTGTTGAAATATCAAGAAATGTCCAGAAATATTGACCTGAAATAATTTTTTTATAACATTTTCTTAGTAAATGCTTGAAACCATTCAAAAATAGCTGTAAAGATGAAGAAGCTCGATTGTCTGCTGTAGAAAACTAAGAAAAATGTTTATGCCTTTTTCTAAAGGGTTGTTAAGTGAAATCACAAATTTCAATTTTCAGTTGATTACTGTTTTCTTTTGTATGAGGTAGGAAAAAAACCTATGTATTCTTTTACAGTTTCTAAGTCATAACTAGAAGCATGTGAAATTTAAAAAAAATCTCATTCAAACTGTAAATATATACAACTGTGAATAATTGTGCAACTATCAATTCAAATATTTTATCTTGAAAATGTTTCAAACGAAATTACAAAAATTAAAACTTTTACAGTTAGAAAATATCAAGTTTATCAAACCTTTTGTTATATTATAAAACTTACACAATTTTTCCACGCTCTCATAGTTATATAGAAAATATAGGTAAATGAATATAGAAAGTCTGTGTCAGTCATAAAATAGTAAAAAACAATAGGGCGCCAATACGAAGGGCCCGTCTGGGTTTTTCCCCAGTCCGTCTGCAGTGGAATAATCTGCATCGCAAATATTATTTTCAAATAACACGCTTGAGTGAGTGTAAGTTTAATAATCCGTTCAGAGAGAGTATATACTGTGCTGTTTTGAATGGAAAAATTATTTAAAAATTGAACGATTGTCATTAATTTATATTTCTTTGTAAAATAGAGGGAATACAAAAAAAGTTTCTGTATCTTGTAGATGGCGTTTGATATTGGGCTTTCTTGCATGCCGTATGGAAATTTATAATCTTTGACTAATATCAGTTAATATAGATGGAAATAATATTGCATGACATATCATTAGATATACTTCGATTATTAAACTTTCAAAAACATTTACTTGCTACTTACCTTGAAAGCAGATTTGAAGATGATGGCACAGATTCTTTTTTCGATGAATGAAACAATTTAATATGTTTCATTAACGTTTTACGAGTAGAAAACTTTTCCTCACATAACTCACATCCACTTTTTCTGTGTCTCGTCTCTGGTGTAATATTGTGCACATTTTTCAGATGTCGAATTGAGTTAAATTTATTAGAAAAAGTAATATTACAGGCTTGCCGCACTCTTCCATGATTGCATTCAAAGGATTAAAACTTGAATGTGGAAGCGCATTTGCAGACGGAAATTCCGAAATGAGCCGAAATGAGGCGAAGATAGCCGACCGGAGGAAAGATCCTGTTCGGGTTGTACACAGATCCGCTCGTATCGGATGGGGCTTCCTTTTTTTCAGCCCGTATAGGGCTTTGATCTTGATAAAGTTACTTCGAAAGAAAAATTTCTTTCCCGTCGTTAGCGCAAGAGTGAATGCCAACTAGGTAACATCGGCGCATTCTGGCGGCATTGTGCAATAGTGAACAGTCGATATGCTGATACGGCATGCCCGTACAAGCGAATGGCTGAGCGCTTCAAATCGAAGCATTTTTTGTTGACGCAGATGTTGGACTGCCGCTTTCCGCACCTTGCTGATCTCCCACCTAGGCATTAGCCCTTCCGGGCGTTGAGATGATCGTTCTCTAACAGTTTATTAGAATGAAGCTAAACTCTTTGACCTAATTCATATCAACACAAATAAAAAATCTTGTGGATCCCACCCAGATATCTCTCATGTGATCGTTCATCGTTCGCTCGTGTGCTACACATTTTTGGTCACATATTCGATTTACATCCAGAATTGTGTTAAAATTTGATGATGGCTATCAATAGGTAGCGAAGAAAAAATAAGTTCGAAATTAATGGAGCATATAACTATTGCCGTTGCACTATGTACAGTAATTTTATGAATGCATGTTCCCGTTAAATAATCCCCTCCCTGCTCACCTTCTTGTCTTTCAAATTCATATATGAAATCGCGTGCGCAATATAGTAAAATGATATATTAATTTTTTGTAGAACTAGATTTGGTAATGAATGCAACCTTCACTGATCCAAGCGACACTAGTGCATGGTTCTATCAGAGATGGTTAGTTGAATCTTCTGAAACTCCAAAAAGCAAAATTTGGAGAGCACAACTCACTGAGATGAAAGCAACAGTAGTCTTTCACGATTACGTTTCTGTGGAATCATTAGGTATTTGCTTATTGATAAACGGACAACTTTTGAATTGCCAATGGATATCTTATGATGACAAAAAGTTTTCAAAAATATGGGAAGCAAACTTCGATCCAGCTTTAAATATATGTGGGAATAGTTGTATCTGCTTTAAACTTATAGATGACATATATCCTTTTCATCGTTTGAGTTCTACTTGGATTTGCGAGACCAATGTATCTAAGATTGAGAAGTGCAACGAAAAACAATTAAGAGAGCAGTTGGTAAACTACAAGCAGTTGTTGGAAATGGAGCCGCAGAATAAATGGGCATTGTTAGCAGAAATCTTCCTGATGAAAAACATAGATTTGATCCTATTCCATCCAAATATTCTGAGCGACCTAGAGTTATTGTCAAAAAAAGACAATCTACGGTACAATTATTACAAAGACTTGCGTAAGTATATAATTCACATTACAAATACAAATACATTTCTTTTCATTGTAACAAGAAACATCCCTGCCGATACAAAATCACTGAAAATTGACTGAATATTCTTAGACTCTGAGAAGATTGAGAGAAGAATCTGTACTGGTTCACGGGTAGCAATTTTGGAAGATTGAGCTAGTCCTTTTAAATGAAATAGGAATGATCGTAAAAAAGACTTTTCTGAAAACTCATAATACTCGTATTACATTGGTCCCCAGTAAGTAGCCAGATGTAACAGCTTTGAATAATATGAAAAATGTATCGCAATTCTCAAGTTAAAGATTCGAAAGTTAAACCAAGGTCTACGAACTTCCACAATTACAAATATCTATAATTTGATTCGAAAAAATCAAAATGTATCATATTTTGTATGTACCTTGAAAGCTGTGCGTGATATGTTGAAAAGGATTAGATTGATGAAGATTTTATGCTAGTGAGAGCTTGAGCATTTCAACTGCCTGTCGTATCTCGGTATACTTAATGTTCCCTTGCCGTAAATTGAGTCTCCGAAAAGGTGCAAAATATCTCAGGCTGTCTCCAGAGACAGAATCATTCAAATCGTCCCTGCAAATAGTCTCAGATGGGTCTGAGATTAAAAAATTCTGAGTAAAATTCTGACAGTTACTGTCGCCAGAGATTGGGATAAATAAACATTAGGAGGATTCAGATTGATGGTAAAAAGTTCAGGAAACTGGTCTAAATTTTTATTATGAATTTCGGGAAATCCCTCAATAATTATTTTCCAACGTTTTGGCCGCTAATCGGAGGCCCTTCTGAAGTACACAGTTCCATCAGAGGGAGAAAATTATATTTATGCAAGTGATTGGTGCAAATTTCACAAGTGGACAAATTTTTGCTGCAGAACACATTTTGAGTATTTATATGCAGATTGATTGACAACGAAACTTTTTACGTATTAGAGTTGACGGGAAATATATTTTTGTTGGAAATAATCATTGTGGATTGGAAAATTTTATAGTCTGTTGATAAAATAATTGCTTAGTTTTATACACCAAGTTTTTATTCTATAGCGCCAAACAGACAGAGTAAAGAAGCACAGAATGCTCTTGTGATTATGAACAACGCAGGTATGGGAAGTAAGCTATGCATATGTAACGGAAGTTGGTGTAAGAATTGTTTCGTAAGAATATGTAATTATTCATTTTGACTCTGAGAGTGTCTGAAGTAATATTTGCTACAATCAATACAAGTTATTTTGTCAAAGATTATGAAACAATATGAATCAATTCTAATTGGATTATAAACGTTCGTCGTTTTGAATGGCATGACAATTTTGGATGCTTTCTATGTTTAGTTCAGAATCATTGTCTACCTTAGGACAATGAAGATTTCATTTTTGGAATAACTTTATGTAGCACAGGAGAATAAAAAGAATTATTAAATAAGTAAAAAAAACGAATTCAGGTCTGAATTAGCTTTCAACTTTTAACTTTTCTACCTGGAAGTAATTATAGCGGATATGGATCTCAGTAGGTAGATATGCCTATTGAAACCAAACACTTCTATGGTGAACACAAAAAAACCGGAGTAAAACGTGCCAATACAGGTGGATTTCCTATAATCATAGACCAGAATGACTACATGAATAAATCTCATGTATGGCTCAATGACGCTATTGACTTGAGATCCCACTTACAATGTTCAGAGTAATCTTAACTAACTGATTGATGGGATTCTTCTCTTAGGTTATAAAATTTGGACCTGTAGATATGTAGATAACGTTTATTCTTGCTTAGTAAAAGATGGAAATAACGGTTTTAGGAAAAACTCTTATCGCTATCATAATCGCTCCCAATCAACAATGAAAGAGGAGTTAAATGAAACCATTCGTATCTTGAGTGTTTGCATTAATCACGTGGAACGATGTCTGCGTATTCTTAAATGAGTTGACACTAAAACACGAATATTGATAATAATCAAGACAAGAATTTAAATCCTAATATATCAATAGTATAACCATATGCACATTTACTCTTCAAATTCTACACGAGACTTCTAAATAAACACAACTTTAAAATTTCACATAAACCTATCTAAGACTCATTTCATTGTTATTGTTTACCGAATAACCGGTAATGATTGCGGAAAATGTTACATTGGACACTTCAAGGGATAATAACAAACAATAATTAAAGAACATGGAAAGTCATTCATTGCAAGACATTGTTACAGTGACCATCGAAGATGCAACCATTTAAATTGTTAACTTTGTATAACAGTCTCAGCTTATCTTTCAATCTGAATAGATGTTCTGACCAACTATTTTTCAACCAAGAAAAACTCAATGTGCCTACAGACCATTTCTCTAAAAGTTTATATAAAGATACATTCGCTGTTTTCCAATCTTTCAAGATCCCAAGAACAGAAAAAGTCACGGTATTTATCAGCTATAGACTTGACCTTAAAGATATGAACCGGTAAAATCCAGATGGTGACTAAGACCCGCGCCTTCCAGACAACTAATATCATGACCCATCTAGTTCTATTTGAGGTTTATCACAGAGGCATGTATAGTTTAGGATGGTGCAAGTGTTTCATATTGAAAGTTCTGGCCGACCAATTTAACGTCATTTTGAAGATCCGTTATGGTACCCAGGGTAGATCTTGTTCTAATGTAGCAATAAAATCAGACGTATTTCTTAGTAGGCGCACAGGATTTCTGAAAAAAATGACTTGTGCTTTTCCAAAACACAATGAAAGGCTATGGGCAGCATTTACTTCTAGTTAGAATATTGTAAGCCGAAGCTAAGACTAAGTTGGTTCTGATAGATGCTGCGTGTGCAGCTAAATTGAAAACACCTGTTCTAAAAAAAAATCAAACTTAGGATAGAAAAAGAGGGAACAAACTCTTAAGAACTACTATCGTATTTCGGGCATAGGAGTTTTTTTGCTAATCTAACTTTTCTTGAACTATTGCAGTACTCCTGCAGGGCACTGAGTATCCTTAATGCGTTTACTTAAGATTTGGCTGAAATTACTAAATCACCTGCTTAAATCAACAATAAAATATCAGTATCGCCCATGATTCTGAGATCAAGAGACTTTTCTCTTTGAAAAAATCTCAGTCCCCGCGGTTGAGAGGCCAAACATGATAACGTTAAAAATCTTACCCTATGGAACTACCTTCGTGACCGGCATTTCGTCTAAAAGCTCGTCCTCCACCTTTTAAGCCGACCCCAATATCAAAAAGTTGTGACCATATGATAGTCATGGACCAATAGGAAAGCCCTTGAAAAATAAACCACAATGGCATAGACGTGTCCGTCCTTCTCTTTTGTAAGTAGATTCGCACAACAAAGTTGAAACTGGAAATATCATCAATACTGCCCTCACCTCGGCGAAGACCTGCTTTGGCTTCTGCAATAATACAGACAAGAGGATTTGCGTGAGAATATTTTCAAACGAATTTAGGAGGGCTCTGGGCCTGTACTCATTGGAGTTGGTTGGGTTTGGTTTTTTATACAGCATATGTTCTGAAAATTTAGTCCAGTCTAGCGGAATATATTAATTCTTGAGTGTTGTCTCGAATAGAGTTTCAAGATAAAGAATCCAATCGAGCGGAAATTTTTTGCAAAAGTGATTCGATATTTGTTTCGCCACGGAGCCTTATTTGATTCCATTTTGTTAAGTGAAAAGGAGATTATGTCAGCTGTAATCCCGCTTTCTATTAATGGATGTCACACATCTATGAATAATAACGAAGACTGATGTCTGATAGAAACGGTCAGGCGGAGAAAGTTTTCCCAAATTTTTGTGCAGAAAAGTGTAGATTTTATTTATAATCCTCTGAATCCGTTTACGTTAACTCAAAATGTCTTTCTATAATTGACTCTTTCGAAACTTGCAAGCATATTAGATTCGAAGCTCGCTGCTTCATTAGCTATAGGTGCTTGGTTCGATTTTTCAGCATTGATGAAGTCAACTCAGTCTCACGCGAGAAACTTGCCTCACTAGCTTCTTTTCTTATCAAAACTAAGGGTCGTCCCGATTGAATCAGCCATAACCGGTTTTCCTCACTACATATTTCCTCACACACATATCTTAAGGAACCCGCATCATAAGAAACTTACTTATCAAAACAGTGAAGCCCTTAACGTTGTCCGTCGAAAACATGTGTCCTCATCCTTTTTCAGTAGAAATTTGCTACTGGAGTCCTTAGCGTCTCCTCCGCCCCATGATGAACAAAATAAAAAACTTCGTGGAACCGACGTCGTGCAAACTACATCCCCAGACAGTTCACAATTCAAGCTTGAAATGGAAGTTGGTAACAGTAGGAACAGCGCGCTCTATGCGGAACTAGCAAGAAATAATTCACGAGTCATAAAACTTGCTTGTATGCGTAAATTTTAAAGATAATACCCGTACGCACACAAAGAAAACTCCGGTAATATCCAAACGTGTACGAGCATATGATATCACTATCAGCACGCGTCGGTAAAGGGATCTATAATGCCTATTTTTTGGGGCTGCTGTAGGGGCTCTGCACGCCTATTGTGGATAAACTGATTTATAAGCTCGAGGGAGCAATAGATTGTCTAATTGATGATATAATATCTTAAACTTTTGACTACCGATGCCATGATCAGCTTCAACAGCGAAGCGAGACACGGTGACCATACGAGACTAATGAGCTTCAGCGCAACTCAACTGTTCACCTTCACCTTTCAATGGAGAAATTAATGCACGAAACTTTTTTCTTCTCATTTTTTCACGACGTCGCAAAATCCTATATCTAGAATGAAATGAATAGGCACACAATAAGAGTGAAGGCAAAAGTAGTACTTAAAGTATGCAGCTCCATACTGCCTCTCCAGCGGTCAGTAGCGGAGTGCGGGCACGCGGAACCCAAAACGCAACGGCAACTGTCCTCGAGAAAGGTTAAATTTGTATTTGTATTTATTACGTAAAAGTTCCTTGGGCTAGATAAGCCTTCTAAGGAACAATAAATCACATGTTTATTACAGTATATGTATGTGCGGCCCTGATCGATTGTGTGTATAAAAAATTGAAAAAGATCAAACGAAACATATGGGAAATTAAGTTCAGATGGTACAAGTTGAAAGTATGAAATTTTAAGAGTTGGGTTCGAAGTATTGTACAAGAATTTGAAAAAGATATTTTTGAATTGATATAATGTAGGTGCAGTAGAGCCTTAAGTATACTTATTATATGAAAAAATGTCATCGAAAATGAACAAAAATTCAATAATCTTCATAGAAGTAGAGGTTGTCAGCAGTTTTGAAATATTTGCAACTCTGTGTATGCACTGTAAACTGAATCAAGCACGTATAAAGCCGAGCGCGAAGCGCAAGATGTGAATGACGCGCCCCTAGGCGCGCTAAAACTTGCGAGCCGCGCGCACAGCGCGCCATGTGAATGTGCCCGCGCGGCGGACAGATTTTTTTACTTTCTTTTGGTGGAAAAATTACGTTTCGGTTGAGGATGTTCAAAACTTTCTTCAATTTTTTGAAATTCGGTTTTTTTCTATAAATTCAAACTGCTTTGGATTTTGAAATAGAATATTTTTTTGCTTGAAATATTGTTAATGATATTTTTATGCAAAAACTCATGTTATCTTTCAAAAGTTCAACGGGTTTTTTTCGAATTTTCATCCCTCTCGGTAGAAGAGTTCTTGGTTGCGAAATTATCTGTATTGGTAAAAAATTAACTACCTGCTAAAAAACTCGTCTTTCTGGCTTAAAGATTCAACTTTTGGTTGAGAAATGCAACTGTTTGTGTTTGAAGTTTAATTTTTCTTACAAGAAGCAGCAGAAGTAGGATGTAGTTTTTTAAATTTGAAAGCCTCTCTTGGATATAAAAGAGAAATTTTCCATCTTCAATCTTCATAAATATAGCTAAGAACTCTCAGGTTTCAAAATTTTTACTGCCTTCGAAACTTTTTATGGGCAGCTGCGGCTGGAAGTTTCATGAAGTATAATTTTCTAAAACGGCACATTTCTATTTTGTACATAAAACTACTTTCGAGAATGTAACCTTAGTACCTTTACTGTACGAAAACCGAGAATTAATTGCATAAAGTAGGATTTTGGAAGCAGTAAAATATTTATACCATTCTAATTCGGATTTTTAATGAGCAAGCGGGGAGATTGGCAGTTTTCTTCCAAGTCGGCACGAAAAATTCACAGTAGTTGAACCAATTCACTCACATGGTAAGAAAAGAATTTAAAAAAATGATAATAAAAAGCGGTAAATATTGTAAGTAATACAGAACATTTTTTGGTGCATACCGAGACTAAAAGTAATAACCGATTTTTTCCCCGAACTTCTTGTAATAATCTAATAAAGGTCTATCCAATATACATTAATTCATATTTGAGAACATTTTACTTCATATCAACTAAATAAAATTGTCAAAAACTTGGGAGGTGAGGCGAGGCAATCACAATGGGCATCCATTGAGTGTAGAGTAACGTAGACTCAGAAAAAAGAGTGTACGTTACTCTAAACATAAAAATCTCTGCCTTCGTCAGGAACGGCAGCCCTCGCCATAAACAAACGTGTTTTTTCAAACAAACGTCTCTTCTTCATTCCATTTACCGTCTATACCTGGCTCTCACCAATCTCGCCCGCACTCGTGCCAGCGATGAGAACGTACATCCATGCGCATGTTGTGCGCCGCAAAATTCTGTCATGCTTGCAGGCACGAAGTGTGGATAATGTGCAGGCATCATGCGAGCACAGCTTCCTTGTACTCAAACATTATTTTAGAGAAAAAAAATCATCAAATATGCAAATAAGTCGTCTACAAAAAATAGAAATTGTAAAAGTTGTTATGCCGAAAGAGACAAGATAGTATTTATTTTAAATACGTCGCATCGATTCACTCGATACGACTAACTTTATTTCATTGATGGTACAGGTCTAAGACTAAGAATACGACTAATTCCCATGAATGAGAGGCTGCTCTATATATGTAGCGATAGTGTTTATTATCATGGCGATAGCGTAATCATAGCGATAGTGTCTTCCGTTGCATGAATGAGAGATATTCGATGCATGGGGTAGAGATACTCGATGAATGGCGGAGAGATAGCGATAGCGCTATCCATTACAAAGTATTTAGAATAATTCTTTTATCAAAAAATATACTTATATAGTAAAAGTTCACTTGATATAACTCCATGAAAATTTGAATTCAAAGGAAGGAATATCGTTTTCATCACAAATATCAATTCCAAATATTTCTCAGTATCTTTATGCACTTTGAAATTTCTCTTTGTGGTAAACAATTGATTTGCACATTTAATCATTTTGAACAAGCGCGCTAACTGCAGCCAATCTGGTTGCGAACGCGAAGCTTGCGCAGTGAGAAGAGATGTGTTCCCAGGGTCCAGTGCATTCAAGTTCATTCAAGTTCGCGTGACCGCCGTCAACTGTCGGTGTCCGCGCCTGGAAATTAATCACGCGTCTGTTTTGCTATTCGAGACTCATCGTGTTCCATATCTTTTGGAGTGCGTGCCAAGGTTAGTGATATTTGTGTATAACTGTATATTGGGCTATATTCCATACTTGTGGATTTTTATCTAGATATTTATTTGTGATGCTTGGTGCCAGGTTTCTGAGGCACCTTCGAGCACGCCCGGAAGGTGGCCCAGTGAGGGTCTTTACAATTGGCACAAGAAGGAGTGGCATCTTTTTGGTTGCGAATGGTGCAAGAAACAATGGTGCATTGCAGTAATTTGCCGTGTGAAAAAATTTGAGGCAGCGACGGCATTGAGGGGTGAGGTCAGACATGGACTTCGCTGAAGGAGCAGAAGGGTCCAGATGGACGGCGACTAGAGGCCAGATTTTGTCCCCCTTCTTCATGCGATGAACTCGCTCGACGGAGGGAATTTTCGTCTAAAGTTCTTCAAGGATGGATTCTTCAGACAAGGATTCGATTACACCTCTAATGACAACGACAAGGTCTCTGTCTTGTTGGAGCTGATTAGTGGTGTAATTTATTTTCTGTTTGTCCAGATTTTGTGTGATAGCTCGGAAGCTGGTGAAAGTTAGAGGGTGGACGACTACAGCGTCAGAAGTGCTTTTGGCAGATCGGAAGGGATATCTGCTTTGAGGAGGCCCGCATGTATTCTTGGCCATAGATCCTCACGTAGGATGCGGATAGGAGGAGGAATCCGTTCCTTGTGAGGGGTTTCATCGTCGTTGGATGAGCACGAGAAGATGGACTCGTCAGATAGAAGAAGGGGAGCCGATTTGGCTGGACTTGAAATGCGTTTACGCTTGGAACCTTTGTATTCTACGGGCACGAAGTCGGAAGAGTCTTCGGGCAAGCAGTTAGAGATTGTAAGAGATTCAACAGTTTCCATAGCTTCTGAGCCATCGATAAGAGTATGAGTGATCGAGTTCGAGGGAATTTTTGAGGCAAGAGGAGAAGAGGTTTTAGTCATTTCTGATATCTGAGTTGCCCGGAAAGGGGCAGGTTATTTTATATGATTGAATGTGAGCAAATCAGTGCTGTAAGTTCACTTCGTGCGTCCTGGTACATCAGAATCTATCAGTGTACCATTAGCAACGACCGGTGACTTTTCGGACTATCATGTGTTGATCTGATGTGGGGCCTATTGCAGGCCGTAAACGGTCTTATATATGCCCCTCCCTACTCTTCACTAAACGGCACGTTACGCAGAATAATGCTCTTAATTTCCGAGCTGTCACGTGCCCATGCTATATTGCCATTATGATCTGGTTTCGTGACAAGGCTTGGAAAAAAGTAGCCTATACTGTCAGCACACCTTCGAAGAGGCAACTTTTGGAGATTTACGACTATGCATCTTCCAATTAAACTTCCAATTGTATTTAACACACTTGTAATATTCACATATGTAAAGCTTATTCGTACTTTGCATCTTTCACAATGACATGATCTTGTATTCCAAAATATCGTAACTAGTTATGCATGAATAATTTTACTTCGATTCGGGTAACGTTGTGATCAGTTCTGTGATTCTATATCTATTTAGATCTAATTAGTTGTTTACCTGAAGAGTTTCTTGGTAGGAGGGTGAAACGTTGAAAGTATCGAGAATGAAAATTGGGACCAGTTCTTAAAAAAAGAAAAAGATCAGCACTGAGCATCAATTATGTTGGCCTTAAACAGAGTATTGTTCGCCCTTACTAAAATTTGAATAATTACTGAAAAAGGCAAATGCTCGAGGGTCGAAAATGATAAAGAGCATCCTATGGTATAAAATCCATCTTCCGCATTCGGTACAAATTATCATGCATTTCTCCCCTAAAATATCTTGGATGTTGTCACATGGTATCTTCTTTTTGATACCTATGGATGCTCGGCATTAGTATCTAGATATCCTGTTTTCATGTCAATTACTTCCTTTGCGCGATGCTTGATTCCTTCGTATAGGAGTTTTTTCACTTTACATGCACAACGGAAGAGTCGAATTTTTAACAATGATGCACTTTAGTTTCATTTGGAAAATTCTAGAAAAAATTCTCACAATTGCATCCAATAGAGGAGATGTTTTCCAACATACCAACGACTGACCTGTCAAATAAATTTGTCAAGATAGTGGTCTCAAATACCTCTATACGAAGGATTATATTTCTCGAAGACTATGTAATAAAAATATGTGTTCCATTACTGGGATTCTTTATAAACAATAACAAATGATTCGTCACTGTACTATTTAATAAAATTTGTTTTTACCGAGAATAAGTTCTCAAATTTATTTAATATCATTCTGAAACTGGTGTGGAATTTCAAGTGCATTTATTTTTGTAGACGCGGAGTTCACAAGAAGAGAATTAACAAACGATTCATAAATTAAAAATCTGTTATTTGGAAGCTCACGCCACCGCCAGTGAATAAGTGTCAAATTGTATAGGTATATTTTTTTTATTTTACAGGGAGCAAGTGTTTGATAGAATACTATTTGCACAATGTTTTGCGGGAAGACAACGCAGCTAAGTCTACAAATCAAGCAGATCTTTCGGCTCTTGGACTTACGACCCTGCACAACGAGAATTACTTTGCATTCCTAGAAGAAATAAATTTAGGAGCTAATAATTTGGGAAACTCCCTGCATAGATTGTTCGCATTCCGCGAATGTAAAAGGCTGTCTCTATCAAGTAATGACATTAAATCGATAGCAATGTTTCCCACTTTACATAAGCTTCAAGTACTGTTGCTGAGAAATAATGGAATATCTAGCACAGAAGAAGTTGTTGATTTAGTAAAACGGCACAATTTATTGGAGCTAGATATTCGAGAAAATATAGTATGTAAGTCAGATGTAAAAGCAAAAATTGAAGCTATATCGTCAAGAGTGAATGTTAAAATATAATGCCTGTAATTTTGAAGTATGTGGTAGTATCAAAGAAAGAGACCTCTTTTTCCTTTTTTCATGAAAATTATATTCTGGTGAGAATGGCCTGATTCGATAAACAGGGTGTCCCACGAGAACTGCAGCTAATTGGAGGGGGGGGGGGGGAGTGCACACAAAAAGCTCAAGAGTCCCAAGAAATTTTAGGATCCGCAGCTTATTTTCCTCACACTAGAGGTGACAAATTGTATGTACGTGTGGGCCTGCGTTGCGTGCGCGTGCCGTGACAGCTATGCATTCAACCAACGAATGCTCGACTGCGCTTGACCGACCAATGTCATTACTCTTTTCACGCCACACATGCACACGCGTACGTACAACTTGCAGCCTATGTTACGCAAAAAAAAGCTTCGGACACGAAAATGGTTGAGGACTTCTGCGCTTCTTTTTTTTTGTGCACTACCCGCCCTCAAAGCTGGCTAACGTTCTCGCGGGAAATCATGTATATTTTAGTTAGTAGTTAGTTAGTTTAGATCGTGAATAAACCAAACTTTATACGAAATAAACTGTATAAAATATGAACAATGCGAATATTTTATCTATCACAATAATTCGTTAATTTTCATTGTGTTTGAGACTGAACGAGAGACATATTTTCCCATTTCCAACCGCATGAATTTAATAATTTTCTGATATGACCAAAATTTGTGGTGTGGCTAGGAAAAATCATATTTTTGGGAGGTTCAACCGTGGTTCAACTGGGAGCTTGTGCCATTTTCATGCATGACAATTGCTTCCAGGCGGACCCTGCGGTAGTTGTAAAGCCAATGTTTTAT
>WSXT02202348.1:22722-51269 GCA_011762715.2 Neuroterus valhalla | reverse complement strand
GTCTTTATGAAAAAAACAATTTATGATTTTAACATTTTTTCGCACCTTGCATAGTTTGAACGGAAACATGCATTTTCGATTTTTCAAAAAGCACCTAGTTGGATAAGACCCGAACCATTGGTCAAAAATGGCTGGTTAACAAAGTCGTCCCTTCTTTCGCGGCCTTCAAAGATTGTGCCAAAGCACAATCGAATTTGATCATTTTTTCGAAAGTTATCGAGTTCACAGTTCATTTTCAATTATTTTTTGTGCGATCAAAATTGGAATTTTTTATTTTTTCGAGAAAATTCAAAAAGTTGTATAAACGATCTCGTACGGCTCCCAAGATTTAACCTTTTTTTGTTTTTAACTTTTTTTCCAATCTTGTGTTATTCGGCTAAAACTTCTCATCTTCGTTTATATTTTTGAATTTTGAAAATGCCACAATTTTGACCGTTTTGTTTTTATCCAAAAAAATGATTAATATCGATTGTCTCACTTTTTACCTTCTACAAGAAACCGTACTTCCGATTTTGACTCCTGGAAAAAGAAAGTCCAAAAAAATGTTCAAAATGCTCTCCCTCTTTAATTTTCATCCAAAATAGCTGGCAAACATACTCGTCCTTTCTTCCGGTTTTGAAAAAAATGTGCCAAAACACGAGTGGATATGATCATTCCTTCGAAAGAAATCGAGTTCACAGATTATTTTGCATTATTTTTTGTGCGATCCAAACGGGAATTTGCGATTTTCTTAGAAAATCCGAAAAGTTGTACTCCCGATCTTGTAGGGCTCCGGAAAAGAAAAATTTTTTCTCTCTGACTTTCTTTTCAATCTTGCGTTATTTGGCTGGAAATTCACATTTTCTGTTTAGATTTTTGAATTTTCCAAATGACACAACTCTGACAATTGTGTTTTTTTCAAAAAAAAATCATAAGGCTTTATTGCCTTACTTTTTACTTGCTACAAGAAACTGTACCTACAATTTTTGAGTCTTGGAACAAAAGTCGAAAAAAAATTCAAAATGCACCCCCTCTCTTATTTTCCATCCAAAATAGCTGCTTGACGAACTTGACTTGTCTTTTTGGTCCCTCAAAATGGGTGCTAAAGTGCAATCCAATCCGATCATTCTTTCCAAAGTTATCGAGTACACAGATTACAGACTACAGACAGACACCTTCGTAAAAACCATTTTTTTCTGACTCAGGGGGTCTCAAAACGTAGAGATTTCATCAAACCCGCGAAATTCAATTTTCACATTATACCAATACCTTCTCATTCAAAATGAGAATGTGAAAAACTTATAAAAAAATTGTTTCTATTACTTTGAAATGACAACTTTTATGTGCAGAAGATTTGAATTTTTAAAATATATTTTGCTACAGAAAAAATTATTGAAAAAAAACCTCACGGTTCTTTGGCTCCTCCCTTAACGGAAAAATGAGACCATTCAATACAATAGATGAATCGTCAAAAAAAAGGAATTCTTCTCCGAACAGTACAATTTTTTAACATTAGGAGCGAGTTCTGGACCAAAAATATGATGAAAGACTTTTTGATGAACCGGGAAATATTGATTTCATAGCAAAAAAGATTGAATTTCCACCAGGAAAAATAATTCTCTGATCAAAAAATGAATTTTCAATCTAACAGAACGTATGTTCTACCCAGAAAAGATGAGTTTTTGAACAAAAATATTATTATCTCATTTATGATTTATGATATTTAGATTCAAATGAAGAAATATGAATTCGTAACCAGGAAAGATAAGTCTTTCACCAAAACTTGGATGTTCAATCTAAAAGAAAAGTTTTTCGATACGAAAGAAGGAATTCTGGAAACAAACAAGCTAATTCTAGAACATAAGATATGACTTTCTTACAAAATAGTGAAACTGCCAGCAAAGAAACGAATTTTTTCAACAGCTAGAATTTTTAATCAAGAGAATCAAAATTCAGATTCGAAATATGATAGTTGTCTCTTTTATAGGAAAAAATTATCTTCAGGACAAAAAATATAATTTTTCAACTAAAACTTCCTTTCACGCCAAAAAAGTTGAATCTTCTAAAGAAAACTGAAGTTCCAATCCAGAAAGATGGATTTTATATCCAAACAGAAGGATGATAGAAACGAAAGAGTTAAATTTCTTACCGGCCAAGGACACGATGCAGTAAAAATTTGAATTGTCAGAAAACTGATTTTTTCAACAAAAAATACAATTCTTTCCCAAAAGAAATGAATAAAGGACCAAAAATACGATTGCACGTTTTTTAGGAAAATGAGCAAACTTTTACAAGAGAAAAAGAAATGTTCAGCCTAAGATTACTTTTCTATCGGAAGATGAATTTTCAACGAAGGGAGGAATTAAACACCGAATGAGTCTATTTTTAACCATGAATGATGAATTTTTGACCGTTAATATAATATTAGGAGTTTTTTTTGAGAATCATTAACTCCTAGTTAGGAAATAGGAATTCTAAACCAGGAAGGATTACTCCTCCATCAAAACATGGATCGGATTAAAAAGACGGATTTGCTGTTCAAAAAGATGGATGTATGAATAAAAAGCTCAATTCTGCACAAAATTGAGGTTTTTGTCACTTAAAAAATGAGGCGCTCTAAAAAAATGATTGAACTGTAAAAGAGAATTTTTGCTCAAACAGTACAATTCTTCACCGTAAGGAATAACTGCTGGGATAACAAGTATGATAGTAGACATTGTGATCAGAAATAATTTACTTCCACTGGAAAATATTTATTGATAACCAGAAAGAATGACTTTTCGGCAAAATAGTTAAACTTTCAACAAAAAAATAATGTTTTCTAGCAAATAGAATTACCAATCGGAAAAAATTACTTTTTATTCAAAACATATAAATTTCTAACCAAAATAGAGAACTTTTCCTTCAAAAGATGAATTTTGACCAGATAGTAGAATTTTCCACAGGAAGGAATTAATTTTGGACCAAAAATATCGAAGTAGATTTTCGGATAAGAAATCATTGAGATTCACCCAGGAAATACTAATTTTGAGCCAAAAAAATAGCTTTTTCTGCAAAAAGATTATTCTTTCACCATAAGATGAATTTTTAATCCAAAGGGATAGATTCCTAATTCGAAGAGAGATCTTGTAAACAAAACAGTTCCAGACCAGGAAAAGAAAATTTCCCCTAGAAAATAGTCTAGTCGTCGGAGTAACAGAAGTTTCCACTAAAAACTATAATTCGTGTCTAAATATGATGAATTATATACCAAAAATATATTTGTTGTAAAAAATATTTATCTTTCAACCATGAAATAAATATATATTCAAACAATAAAGATTGCTCTCCCACCAAAAAATATATTTCCATTTCAAAAGGAGGGATTCCTGATTCAAAAATACAGATTAACTATTTGAACTGACGAATATTCAGTTCGATATTAGACTTTCAACCAAAAAGGAATACTTTCTTCGAAATAACAAGACGTTTTATCACAATGGATGAATTGTCAACTAAAAAATGCAATTCTTTCTCAAATAGAAAATTTTTCACCATGAGAAATGAAAGCTTGATATAATAGGAGATTTCTGGATGAAAATAATTAACTTCACAAAAGAATGTTAATTCCAATAAAAAAATAGGCTTCTTTCACCAAAAGATCAATTCTTGAATAAAAGGGAGGCATTTTCTTGACGAAAAGTTGAAAACAAGTAGAATTTTCAGATAAAAAAGAAGCCCTGGATTAAAAATGTGATCAAGACTATCTTATCAGACCTTCAACACATAAGGGATGAATTTTTAACCAAAAAGGAAATCTTTACTAGCGAAAGATAGATTATAACCAAACAGTAGAATTTTGAACCAAAACGAAAGGATACGTTTTGACATAAACGGAAGAAAGTATACTCTTGAAACAGGAAGAATAACATCCGAAAAGAGATCTCTACTTTATTTATAAAAAAAAGAGTCAAACTTTTTGGGCAATACTTTAATCTTCAAGAGGCAAAAAATCAATTAGAGACCAAAAATATTTGATAAAACTTCATGAGGAAAAATAAATTTTGTGCTCAAGATTTAAGACTGATTTCCGGGTTTCTCGGGGCTTCCAGGTCAGCAGAGAACCTGCATAATGAGGATTATGATTCGAGGATAGATAAAAAAAGATAAGTCAGTGGACTATTTGAATTATTAGTAGGTAATAGATTTTTCAGTTTAACCAAAGCTTAGTTACAGCTTTAAGTCGATAAATTAAAATAAAATTTAATTTTTAGAGGTATTCGTTTATTGGGTATCTGCAGAATAATTTCAATGTTATTTGGTCTGTAAGGCATGTTAGGAATTCACGAATCAACGCTCTGGCATGCCAATTAATCAAGCCTGGTGCGAATCTGCGAATTTTCTGTGGAGATGCCTCCACTCCACAATCCTCTTATATCATAAGCGATCCATTATGTCCAGTTGAAGATGACGTAATATTCTCATTTTGGAACCTTTCGATAAATCTGATTATCCAATTCTATTTAATTGAATTCCAATTCAATTGAACACGACCCAATGCAATTCCATTTAATTCCATGAAATTTAGCTCCGTCTATTTTGAGTCTACTAAATTAAATTCATTTTAGTTCACAACCATTCTTCAATTATCCTTATACCTTTCGTCTATCTTCTTGATCTATCCCTCATTCATCAATTCTTGTCGCGCCCTGCCAGAAACGATGAGATCTGGATTCTTGTGACCTTCCTCAGACAATCTAAAATTTAAATCTTTCCAACCTTTGTTCCACGATAATCCCACATTTTTGCCCCCCAGCCTGTACTACTTATCTCCTTTTTATTCCTTTTTCTTATCTCACCAATCTCTTTAGCTTCCTCAATTATACTTCACATTTTCAAAGAATTCGCAATGAATTTTTTTATCTTGATACAGTACAGTCATATTTTGACTGATTTTGACAACTTTGTCGATCATACGTCTTAGTCTGTAGACATTGCAAGGTGCGTTATTTGCACGTTGTAATATTGGGCCGCATCTCTATACATGCAGGTAGCCTGCATGCATGCATGCATGCAGAACAAACGAATTTTCCACGTGGTATATGCTATGACTACTGATCTGTATTATATCCTAGATAGAAGACAGGCATGTATATTGAGGTTGAAAGGCGGTCACTTTTCGGTGCTTCATAATAGTCCCTATCCTGAATTGGCGTGTTAACATAGACAGCTGGATCAAGAACATACTTCAATTTACGGCTTCGATTCGGCCCGCCTTTGTGACGTCATCCAATATCAAGAGTAGAATACAAATCAGGCCCGCATTCATGACGTCATCCACGGCGCTAGGTGTACTTTAAGGCCGACAGTTGATAAGATACATGGGAAAAGTGTCCACAGTGTTGAATTTGAATTTCTATTATTACATCAACAAAATTATTCTATTTTTTGGTGTATGAGAATAAAATGTTCATGTTTTAAAACTTCATATTTCTCGAAGTTTTTTTGTATCAACGACAACAATGGGATACGAGTGCGTTGTTCTGGATGCAAGTCAGTTTAAGCGACTTGCTCCGAAAAAATGGAATTTTTATTATGCCTAGTGATGAAGTTATTGAAATCTAGCAACAAGCTATTTTCACAACTAATTTTGAACTGATATTGGAACAGTAAATATTTTTATCTTCATTATCATTAAACTTCTGCAAAAATTAATAACAGGGTAGTGACTTGACCAGATAACCGGCAAAAACAGGGAATCTTATTGACTGTCATATTTCATCATAGTTTTGATTAAGGGCAGGGAGTTTCAGTAAAGAAATATAATTTCAAGTGGAGCAGGGGATTTCTTACCTGGACTATATATTTCTTAAAATGATTATGATCTTGATTTGAAGGAAAGGAAATTTGAAAAATAGCACTTCCAATTTAAAATTTGCTTCAATCTGGAAGTCCCCTCTTCTTGATTTTCAATGGGAAAGATTGGACTTACTCCATTTGAAAATTCCATAGTTGTAGTTGAAAATTCATTTGTATTGTTAAACATGATTTTTTTTCAATTTAAAATTTGAGTATCCAAATTTTGTTTGACAATTTATAGATTCCGGTGGAAATTAATTCATCTGTTTCAAAATTTCAATTCTTTCAAAATGAATATATGTAAAAAAGTGTGGTGATAATTAGAAAAAATCAAATTTGAATTTCCCCTATCCTTTGAAAAAATGATCGGCCTAAAAGTACAGCCAGCGCCGCAATCCGGCTGCGGTCAGATCTCACGTCACATTTATTCTGTAGGCCTATATAGGAGTGCCACCTGCCTGGGTATAATACAGATCACTATCTAAGGGACCTCTATTGAGAAGGGATAATCGAGCCACCATCTTATTTCCGGAAGCTATAGGAAAAAGAATTGCACACTCCCACATACTTTTTATTATGAATGGGTGCATAGGGTTTTGGAACCATAATAGTCGCTTGCATATTCACTACTTGAAGAGGGCCCTTGATCCACATAATGCAATCAACACATCATCTGTACTTCAAAGCCATGGCGCGAATTCTTGATAGCATCTGTCAAAAATACCCCACAGAGTTGGCTTATCGTACCTAAATGGCCAGCGTAAACTAGACGCCGTTTAGATTCTACCTTCAACAAAATTTACTCCTGAGTTTCATTCTGTGTTCTTCTTGATTTTTTCATCCCCTCTAACCACCGTTCCTGGAGTTTCTCCCATCTCCTCTTTTTCAATCCGTTTACATGGTCAGTTCAGAATGTAGGCCTCTTCTACTTACCGCAACCTCCTTTATTACCGTACCCTAAATAGATGATTCTGATTTCCCAGACCTCTTTACCCTTTTCTTCTACGCAGTAAAGCATCTTCATTCTCCTCGAATATTTCTAAGAGATATTCTGCAGCCCTATTTTTTGCCCCAACTCGAATACTGCTCCTCCTCGCTTCCGTTTACCAGGTGTCTGGAGTATTCCTATCAAATCGCACAGTCATCTTCACAAATTTACTTTGTGCCATTTTCATTTCCTTCCAGATTTCCTATTATTATGACTTGACTGTATTTAATCCCCCTGATTTAGATAAAACATCCGTTATAATAAGCCGTCATCATATTCCTCCTATCCTCACTCTCTTCGTGACAGTTTGATTGCAACATGCCCACCATTGATATGCTTTCCATTTTAGTTCGTTTCATTATAGAACAATTACTCCAATGAATCTGTTAACTATTTTGAATTTCCACCTATACTCCAATCCTTTCCTCTTTTCTTCTCCCACCCTACTTTCTGAATACTTCTGTATACTATCATCCTTAACTTCGCAATATCATTCGTCGACTTTGGCTATCTTTCTCCTCCTGCTTCTTGAATCGTTTTCCACCTATTTACATGCCCTATTCTCCGCTCCAATGTTCATTTCCTCCTTAACTACTCCTCCTTGTACCATATATCATGGCACTTTATACCATAGCCCACTGGATATGTACATCACTACACATTATACTGAAACACATTCTTTTTTTCCTTTTAGAATCATCCCGGAACAATTTGTCTACGCTACTTATTACCCTACTCATCATTACTGTAACTCCCTTCCCACTTCCAACATTCCTCACAATCTTCCTCCCATTCCTTCTTCGGATATATCCTCTTATACCCTTTTGGGATACTTCTTCCATAGCAGTCATCACTCTCCTTTCGGAGATCATATCCTGTCAAAAACTCCTGTGATACTTCTTCCCCCACTCTTTCTGTATCCTTCGACTCCTCCTATGTTTCTTCCACCCTTTCTACTTACCTCCTTTTTCTTTCTCTCCCCGACATCACCTTCCAAACCCTATCCCTATTTACTGATGAGGATGCTGCTTGGCTTTCTATGAACATCTCCTCACCTTCTACCTCATTTTTAGTCTCTCCGTCCACACCATTGCATACACTTTATAGGCTCCATTCTGCAGTATCACCCTTCTGTGATTTTCTGGATTGCCTTTCCTTCCTCGTAAGAGGAAGCTTTCCATCTTCCCTCTCAATATCTATCTTGCTCTCATTTCCGATACTTTTGCTTCTAGGTCCCCCTATTCTGTACTCAACTCTTCCGATTCAATATGGATGATTGAAAATTTCATATTCTTCCAAATTGGGATAAACAGATGTATACATAGCTTTCTGAGATCGCTGATTACGAATCTGAAATCAGATTTTGAAAATTCATAATGGCGGATTCAATATGGTGGACTAGAAATTCAACATTCTGTCAAATTTGGACAAACAGAGGTATGCGTAGGTTTTTGATGTCGCTGATTACGAATCTGAAATCAGATTTTAAAAATTCAAAATCGCAGATTCAATATGGTGGACTAAAATTTACATGCTGTAAAATTTGGATTAACAAATGTATACATAGGTTTTCGAGGTCGCTGATTACGAATCAGCGATATGTCGGACTAAAAATTTTACATTCTGTCTGTTTTTGGTTCTCACTTTGTTTTTACTATATATTGAAGAGCGTAGTCCGCTAAACATTGGTCACTTGGATTACGACACTTGAAATTATGATCCCGGTCACAGCACTTATTACTTGGAAAAGAAAGTGATTAGAAAATTATATCTGTGCCGTTGAACTTCAAATTACATTTTTTTAAATTCCACTTTTTTCCGAAATCTGTACAACTATCAGAAATTGAATATTGAATTTGACAAATCTAACTACCAAACAGCATTAATTTTCAATATCCTACTGAAATGTCCAATGAAAATAGAAACCTCATGTTACTATATCTAGTGCAAGTAAACAATTTTTTTTCCATATAGAATAATGAACCCGTAGGATCGCCACTTCGGATCGACTGTCTTTGATTTTGCGCATCACATGAAATTTTGATTTTGGATATGTTGTGAAGACTGGATTATCTCAATCGCCATATTGGATCCGCCATATTGAATTTCACATATCAAGAAAAATCATAACATTGAATAGAATGGAAGAACTGAATATGTACAAATGTTTTCGTTTAACGAAATATGAGCTATCAATATGAAAGTCGCCATATTGGATTCACCGCATGTTAGATCCGCCATACAGAGGTAAATTTTCTATCATTTCGACCGCCATATTGAATCCGCCAATTATACTTTTCTGTAAAGGGGTCGTGCACATAGGACGACACACGATTTCGGGGGAGGGGAAGGGGGGTCTAGTCTAGTGTGACACAATGGTGAAAAACTACAAGAAAAGTGAAGGAACCGCATTTAATGGGGGAAGGGGGGGGGGGGTGAAATGCGTATGAAATTGCGTTACGCAATCTATTACAAAACCTTTTAATCTTTTATAGTCCTTTGCGATCCCATACAATCCCCATCAAATCTCGAAAGATTTCTATAAAATTCCGTGCAAACTGATGCGTTGCAATTTTTCCCAGTTGAATCCGACACAATCCTTCGCAATCCTTTACAGTACTTTGTCCTCCTTCAATATTTTTGATCATCATTAATAATGTATTTTTATCCCTCACAATCCCTTGCGATCCTTCACGCTTTCGAATAATCCTCTACAATACAAAGAAAAGCTGACTTAATAAAAAGGATATGTTGTTCGAATATGATGAAAATATTTTCCAATTTTCCGAGCAAATTTGTTCATGAAATCGAAACGGAAGTACGTTTCTCATAACTGTTTCCCCTTCCAGAACAACTTAAACGTAAAGGTATTGAATTTTGTAGTTATTCATCCTATACGGATAATAATTCTAACAGCCTTATTAATAAGGAATTACACGATTCGTAATATCTAAATTTGAAGATGTTTGAATAATCAGAATCCGTCAGAGTGATATTTTTCTGTACGAGAAAGAACATTTTTCATTTCTCATGGAAAATTGATTCTCTCAGAGTTAGATACTTTGTCAGGAGGAACTTTTACTATTAAGACTTAAGAAGTCTCCAGCATGAACCTTATTGAACCTAGAACTTATTTCTGCTTCCAGATGATCCTTCTGAAGAATCAATTGAAAGTCAGAAGATCATCACGGAACCCACTGAAAATCGCCTGCAAGGTCATTTCGTTGCATGAAAAGTAAGTGACTCCAGCAGAGTCACTTGTTGCTCCTGCAGAATCGCAAGGAGGGCATAGGAAGAGGTCGCGTCGCCGCCTGGAATAAAAAACCTGAGTCAAGAAAGTCTCCTGTGACGGTAGCTCTGCTATTGCAGAATTCACTTCACCTCCAACGTAGGCCTTCAGGGAAGGAAAAGACAAAAAAACGAGCCTCAAACATATCTCGAGGTTTTCCAGAATCACCCAATCGAAATAACAAAGAGCGCAACCTAGAAAGAATGTCTAAATTAATCATGAGTCCTATTGTCAACAGTGTCAATCCGAAAGACAGGAACTTTATAACCCCAAAAACTGGCTTGTGAAGCCCAATTTTCGAGGTAGAGGAAACTTCGAGGCCTACGATTGGAGCAGGAAGGGACTTCTGGGTCTGACTGTCATGAGAGTGAGAAGTTTAAACGTCACAGGTCGGTGACACCGGCGGCGGCAGTGAGTCCGGTGCTGCCGTCGACACTCGGTCCCCACCACAAATTTATCAAGGGGACCGCAGCAAGATCGTTGGGCCCTACGGGAAGCCGATTCGCGGAAAGAGAGCGAGAACAGATAGGCTGGATCACCTTCGTGGAATGTCTTCCGGCGCCAAGCGACTGGTCGAGTCGCTTCGGGGCCGCAGCGCCGGTAGAAATAGTGGGAGTGGGAGGGGTGACTCATCAGGAGGTGATGGAAGTGGCAGCGGTGGGGCAAGTACCAGTGCAACGAGACTCTGCCATTATGACAGCGGTCATGAACTCGATGAGATCTCCGTCGTCGGTGGCATCTCTCGGTAAGTAATTTTTCTCTGGATCTTTTGGGCCTTGCCCTCTCGACTGTATTGAAAAGGATTTCTCGGCCTTCTTGATTAAGTATCTGAATGTTCGATTCCTCAGGACCCTTCTCGGAATGAGAAGGAGAAGACGCGTCCTCATCCTCCCTACTTCTTGGCTCTCAGCACCACTTTTTCAGAGTTTTCTTCATTCCTCTGCACTACTCCAATATTCCCTTCACTCCTCCCTATTGGTCACATCTTCTCTCATTTCTCCTCTTTCCCTTTCACTTGAGAGAAAGAGCACTAGAAACAAATGGGTACCTGACAAAAACTATATGTTCTTCTGTCAATAGCCGCTTTCAGCCTCTTGGTTTTGAAACTCGGAAAAAATGTAAAATGTGCTCAAAGTTTATAACCTGAAACCTGAAACTTACATTTTATAGATTATGATCAAAGTTAAATGAACGAAAATTTGATTCTCTTAGCTTTCAGGCGAAGCAATCGCTTTCAACCCCTGAATCTCGAAAGCAGAGAGAGTGGTCAGCAAAGGCCTGCAAAAAAGAGTTTTGTAGGTTATTCGGTCGCTTAAGAGGTGCTTAAATTTTCCTTTACCCTACTCCATCTCTCGTTTCATCTCCCCCCATTTTTTTTCTTCCTTCCCGCGCCTCCTATATCACTCTCTTTTTCATTTACTCCGGCCCACATTTCTTCACTTTGCCTGATTTCCTATGACGTCCTCTCGCTTTCGCTTAACCCTGCCTCTAACTTCTCATTCTCCCTTACTCTCCTTAATCCTTTCTTCTCGATAAGCCTCACTTCCCTTAACTTCTTATCACTTTCTTTAACTCCTTTCACGTCTCTTCACTTTCCCTCAGTTTCTCGTACTTGTATCGCAATGGATAAACAGGTGTTGTATCCTTCCTAATGTCAGAAAACCCGTCGGTTCTAAACCCTCAATTCAAAAAGACTAGTCATAGTAGGTAGCATACACCTACCAAAAAGGGTTCACCAGAACGTCAAGTCTTCAAGAAGGTTATTGGATCTTTCTCTACCCCACTCCACCTCAAACTTGTTCTTATTGCCGCTCGTTGAATTACTCTTTCCATCTCCTACCCCCGCCTACTCATTTTTTCGTTTCCTGTCACTCCTACTCATGTTCCCATGAATTCTCGTATTCCCTATTCTTTTCTCCCACTGCTACTCAGCCCTGCCTCTTACTTCCTCTTATTCCTCCTTCTCTGCTTTACCCTGTCCCCTCTACCCCCTCATTTCCCTATTTTTTCGCCTTGCTTGCCTTCACTTCTACTTTTTTTTCTACTTCTTTTACTCCCTCCTACTTCCCCTACTTCTCTTGTTTCCCCAACTGTTCCTCGTATTCTCTCATTTTCCTCTAGTTTCACCTCTCTTGCGCTGCAAGAAATTCTACTGAAATTATAAGTCTTCTTGCCTGGGCTTACTAAGCCCTTAAAATCTCAACAGAAATTCTAGAACGAGTTCGAAGTTTTATTCTTGAAAACATGAGCATGAATTCTGTAGCTTCCAAAAGCAGATAAATCTAAAGGGGATTTCATCCCCCATACTGTCGTCAGAAGTATTTGCTATAAACTGTTCAGTTTAAGACCACTTGAATATTATTCTTGAATATGTCCGCAGTCTCTTACTATAAATCTGGAACACTGAATTTGTAGAGCTTGATTGCAATAAATGTAAAGAAGTTTCATTCTATTAAATTTCAGAAAGCAGTCGCCTCTGACCCCTAAGTCCAAAAAAAATAGTAGGAGTTAGTTGCATGCGCCTACGAACAAGGGTTCCCTAGTACTCCAAGTCGTTGAGAAGCATTTAGCCCTTACCCTAACTCACCTCGAATTTGGTCTCTTTTCCCTCCTTACAATACTCTCCCTATCTTCCTCCCTTCATTTTCCCGTTGTTTTCTATTTATTCTACCCACATCCTCTTAAACTACCTTATTCCTTTCAATTTCCTTCCACTAATCTTTAGCCCCGCCTTAACTTGCCCTTATTCTCCCCTGCTTTCATTCATCCTCTCCTGTCACTTCTCTCCACTTCTCTTTTCCTTCTACTTCTTCTCGCTTTGCCTCACTTTTCCTCACTTCCTTTCATTTTCCTTAACTCATCCTCACTTTATCCTACATTCTCACACTCCTTATATTCCACCGTCATTTCTCACTACTTCTGCTCACATTCCGTTACATTGCCTAATTCATTATAATCCCCTTTTGGTTCTCCTCAACTCTTGGCATTACTCTCCTACATGTCCCTATATGAATGTTCTTGCTCCCTCCTGTTTTTCTTTACTTTTTCTTACTCCCCCTCATTTTTTCCTACTCCTCAGGTTTCACTTTACATTCCCTTACTTCCCTTCAAATTCCTTTTCCTATCTCTTTTGTTGCGCCAAAAAACAGCTAAGTGAAACCGTTTCTGCCCTGAAATCTCAGGCAGCAATTTTGCAAGGATATTGATGGAGGGAAATACAAAAAAAGTTTTATCCCCTAGCTATCACAGAACGCATTCGATTAGGGTTCAAATTAAGATATTGAAAACGACTGCTTTTTCTGGCAGTAGGGGTGATGGAGCCTTTTCTGCTCTAATTTTCCATTAAAATCTAAGAGAAATCATGATTCAAATTTTGAGTGAGGAACTCAGAGATAATTTCAGAATTTGTTCTGATTCGTTAATTTCAGAAGTTTGAAACAACTGTTCTATCTGACAGCTAATAGAGAAAACGGTTCCTAGCGATTCGCCACCAAAATCTAAAAGATTGATGCTCCAGTTTCATTTGAAATTTTTGAGGAAATTTCTGAAAGTTATTTTTGTTTTTCCGTCTACAATCAACATTATTTGCAATGAAATAATTTCTACGTCCATTCCTCCTGACACATCTTTCTTTCTCCTTCTCTCTTCCTCATTCTTCCTCTTCATCTTACCCAGCACCCCCCTTGCACATGCAACCGACATTTCGTCTCCTCTCTTATACAATACTATCACAATACTAACCAAACTCTATTACACCTCTTCGAATTCTCTTAACTAGTGTTCCACCTTTGCATACCCCTTCTCACACCCCTTTTCACACAATTCACACACTCCCTTCTCGCGAGGAAGCCGGGATCTATCAAAACCCTCCATACTTTCACATCACATCCGCGCAATGAGCTCCTGACTTCCTTTCTCTCCTCTCTCGAACGAACATTGCGCTCCTTTCTTCATCATAATTCACCTATAGTGCTAATTCAACCTGGACGCTCTTATCTTCTCCTCTCCTTCTACCTTCACTCATTCTTCATGCCGTTCTTTCTAATAATCTTATACACATTTTTTCCTTCCTTGTAACTTATTCTTGTTACAAAAACTTTTTTTTCTGAAATATATTTTTTTTTCTTATCATCCTCTATATTACCATCTCCAATTCTGTTTCCCTTCTCCCACCAACACTTCCTCACCAACCTACTTTCCCTCTTATCCATGAATTTCTCCTCATACTGACACGCCTGACTATCTGTTGAAATCCGTAAACTGGTCCTCTCCGCCCCCCTTCCGACAAGATAATTGGAGCACTCCTTGCCGACCCCAGTTTCCCCACGCCTTCCCCCCCCTGTTGCCGGTTTACCCCCCCCCTCCTCTCTTCCCCCCCCCCCCCACACTTTTACTCAATGTAATACGCTCACTGCAAATAAGTCAGACAGTTTCATTCTTCTTTGGAAATCTTCTACAAACAATACCTCTCTCAATCTCCTCATACACCTTATCACATCATTTGCTCTCTTCACTCTTCCCTTGATACCACCATTCAGTTCTTCATTCTTCCGGAATAAGAAATTAAAGTACACGAACTCTTCC
This sequence comes from Neuroterus valhalla, assembly GCA_011762715.2. Taxonomy (NCBI): domain Eukaryota; kingdom Metazoa; phylum Arthropoda; class Insecta; order Hymenoptera; family Cynipidae; genus Neuroterus; species Neuroterus valhalla. Next base: position 36,591 of record WSXT02202348.1, on the reverse strand, counting down.
ACCTCTTGTACCTCTATCCCTTTCGGCTTCCAATCCCATTATTCCTTTTTCTTCTACAGCTGAACACCATAGCTATCGACCGTCATCTCCTCTAATGCCCCCTCGTTTTTCGCCGGCAACACATAATCATCTGCATACGCGAGTGAAAAAATTCCAACACTTTCTACTCTCACTCCTCCTAATACTGCCACAACCACTTATCTATCCCAAAATCCTTTGAAATCCTGTCTCCAGCTCTCACCCTTTTTTTCGTCTCTGTACACAATTTCTTTAACATCTCAATCAGACCCCTCTCTTGTAGTATACATAATCAACGTATACTGTGTGCGCTGTAATCATTAGTATGATTACTCTATAATTTTCATGCCTATCCTTATCTTCCTCTTTATACAGTGACACTATAAACCCTCCCTTCACTATCCTGGGAATAACTCCTTCTCACCATACTTTTTTCACCTTCTCTTTTAACTTCTCTTTGACCGCTGGTGTACTAAAAAGCAATGCTTCATTCTGCACCACGTCTGAGCCTGCTGCCTTTGACCTTCCTAACCTCCTTATTTTTTTTCTATCACCCAATAATTTAACTTTATTCCTCCTTTCTCTCTCCTTCTTCTTCTCTCATCGCCCTTCTTTCGTTTGTTTGAGCTCTGAAATGATTCTTCGAAAAACTTTCTCCCCTCCTCCTACCCTATTTTCAAACTCATCCCTTTCCTGAGATTTCTAAACCCATTTATTATTTTGCGTACGTCCCTCTTTGTCTCAACACCTTCCCAATACTCATCAAAATCTTTCTATGTTCCTTGCTCTTTCCTTTTACAGATAAACCAAACATATTCCTAATCTTTATGTATTCCTTTAACTTCGCGGTTACCTCATCCCACTTATTCTTCTCTTGTTTACTCTTTCTTTCATTTTCCAACATTCCTCAGCCCAGTACACCCTCAAACTCTTTCCTTCAGATCTCCTAATATCTCTTCCACCGATTCTTCTTCAAGACTAACTCTTTTGAACTGCTCCTGGTTCATATCTCGCTCTTCTGCATCGACACCTCTTTTACTTTTCGCCTTCCGCCCTCTTCTCTTCTTATCCACAACTTTAAGGACTGATGATTACAACATGGTTCATTACTGATGTCCCCGCCTTACTCACATTTGTGTATCACTCCTTTCCGTCCCCTGTTATCATATCATTCTCAACTGCTATTCTTTTAACCACTAACCAGTCTCTTGAAATCTCTTCTTTCTTATTTCTAACCGTTTCCTTCGAATTCATTTTGAAACACTCTTCATCCTCATTAACAAATTATTTCCTAACCATTCTTGTATTGAAGCCTCCTTTTCCAGTATCATGGTATCCCCTTCTCGTTCGCCCAAGGACTGCTCCACAACATCCTTTCGTGATCCTTCCTTTCTTCTCCTTACCTGCTACATTCCAAAAGAGCACCTTTACCTCTTCTTCTGACTGCCTTTCCTCTACCCCCTGATTCCTACGAAACAATTCCCCCCGCACTTCTTCCAATCACTTATCCTCGTCATACCACATCCACATTCTCTCTTATTCTTCTATTTCCTCATATCTTACCTCTCCTGCTTTCCCTCAATTCCTTTTTCTCCTAGCCCTGTTTTTGAACACTCTTTGAATTTCCTTCTCTTATTAGAAAAGATTGTATCCAATGTAGAACCCCTTATCCTTACTCATACTCTTACATCGCCTAACCCCAACTTGCCTTTTCAGTTCTCCTATCCCACAACCCGTTCTCTTCTTCTCCTAAGACCTCCTTATGCTTTGTAGCAGCGCTTCCACTCCCTTCCGCTTTTCTCCACTCCTTATATTTATCCCTTTTATCACGATAATATACCTTCTTTTTTCTTTCTTTTCTTTCCACATTTTTTGCTCTATTGCCCTTATCCTTCTCTTTGCCACCCTTACTTCTATTAATCTACAGATTGAAGCTCAATCCTGCAATAATCGTTCCGTATGATCCTTCTCAAGGAGTTATTTTTTGGCTATCTTGATTTTTTCTACCCTGTACGATTATCTTTTTTCCTTTACTCTCCCAGCTTCTTCATACATTTTCAATCGAAGTAAACGTCATTCTTCCTTCCATACTCTTCCCTTCTACATCGTCACCTCTACACTTTCCTAATACATGCAAACATAATTCTAGCTCATACCTAGATACTCTACACAGATTCTTCTCTCCATTTATCTTATACTTACATGCTGTACCTCTTTCCCCATTCTATATATAACTACTCTATTCCATTCCGTCTCTTTTCTAATCTCTCTATTCCTTCTCCCTCCACCTTCCCTAATCTTCTTCAGTACTTCTCTAGCTTTCTCTGCTTCCTTCTTCCAACCATTCTCCTATCGAAATTTTCTTACCACTTTCTTGCCATCCCCTCCTCTCTTTCTCTTCCCCCATACAGCCTTCTCATGCATCGTCTTATGTATCTTCCACCCATTATCATACTCTGCATTTTCCCTTCGCATCCTGATCTTATTACATTTCTTCCTTTACTTCATTTAGTGATCTCCACCTAGCTAATATTGTCCATTTCCTTCCCCTCTATCCACCCTCCAGATATATGGTTAATTTTTCTTGTTTTATAATCTCATACCAATTATTGTATCTTGATTCACATATCCTTTCGTACCTGTGTGTTATTTGCATTTCTTCATCTCTCTCTTCCTATCCCTCATAACCCTCCGTGCTCTTCAATACTCTCCTACATTCTTTAAAAAATAATTTTTTCCTCCTCTCTCTGTTTTCAACTTATCCCTCTGAGTTCCTTCTCTTACCATGTGTCCATCTAATATACCGCTCTTGTGTCTTCTCTATCTCTGTTCTCTCCTTCCATTCCCATATCTCTGTCCTATAGCTCATCACCGGACATGTCAGCGTATCAAACAACCTCATAGTCTTTTGCAGTCCTTTTTTAATCTTTTTTTTCGATTCACCTATTCTTTATCCTCCCTTATTCCTTGCTTCTCCATAACTTTATCCATTTTTTCCTTGTCCAATGGATCAAAAGTTGCTTTTGAATCTACAAGAGTTGCTGTCAAATCCTTTCTTCTCCTTTGATTCCTCTTTATATGAAATTATTCAGCACATAGACATCATCCATCACTTCCATACCTTTTCTAAATACTGTCTGATCTGTTGGAATGATTTTCTTTTCCACTATATTTTCCTTCAACCTCTCTGAAATTATTGAATCATGTAACTTATGAAGTGTCAGCATCAGGATCAATTTCCTAGAATCTTTAACCTCTTTCCCCTTTCCTTATTTCATTATTGGTATCCTATTGCACATCATCCACGCTTACACCGTCAATCATTTCCCTTTATATTTCCCTACTTTATTGTAGATTTTATATACATATCTGCTGCCTTTCACTCTTCAAATGGCCTTATCGCCGTCTCTATTTCTTCCCTTGTGACATCCTCGTCCACGTCTTTCTGCCTCCCCTCTTTACACCCTTCTTTGTTTTCTCTTCAACTTCCCCTCAAAATTCTAGGAAATATTCTTCCAATTTCAACACTTGAATATCTTGATTCATTCTTTCCTTTTTTCCTCTCTCAATTTACTATCTTCCATACTCCTTCCTCTGTGCTAACCCTTTCTGCCTCCTCTTCAAACTTTTCACGCTTCCACTTTTCTTCTACTACATAACGCATTGTATTGCTTTATCTTTCTTTTGTATTCTTTCGGAATACTATTTCCTTTTCTTCATTTCGTAAATTCTTACCTAACTTCCTTTTTTTCTTCCTAACAGTCCTCAACCAAACTTCCTCCCCCCGATTTGCTGACTTCCCTTCCAAAAGTATCCTCTAAAATTATTTTCACCTTTTTCTTCAAAAATTATTATCCATTTACATTTCCCTTCTCCCCTTCACTATTTTTATTTTTCGGCAAAATTCTCCTATTCCTTATGCTGACCAGTTCCCTGCCCCTCCTCTATTTTCTTACTTTCATCTGCTGCTTCCCTTCCCGTACTTTTTCCTTCCTCTTCTCTCGTTATTGGTGCACATGGTTCAAGTCTACGTATTCGTCCATTACGAGACTTTGTATTTTTCCTCTTACCTGATCGTCCACAATGACATAGTCTTTCCATATTCCCCTATTCCCTTCTGCATGAGTGTACTTACTATCCCTTCTCATCACCCTCAATATTCCCCTTCAAAATGAACCATCTGTGCATAATGGCATTACAAAAAAACACTTTGAACCGTTTTCGAATGAAATTCGTGGAGCATTTTCTCTTTCTAATGAGAAATTTTTCTGAATTAAATTGGAAAAATTATAATTTATTCATAACAATTATTTAAACAAATTCGATTATTTATAGCTTCTAGGCCTCTGACCGTAAATTTTAACCGAAATTTTAACACAATGTAGTATAAACACTGTATCCCTTTCTCAAAAAACAAAAAATTGGTAATTCTCACTCTGACAGTATTAAAAAAAAGTTTTTGTTGCGGGCGCCGTGTAACAATCGTCGCCTCGAACGCGCAGTGGGGAAGGTAATAAAATTTTGCATCGACTTACGGTCCGATCTGTTTCGCAACTTTGTTGATAAATTTTTTATATGATAATTGAAATGAAGAAAAAAAAAATTTTCAATTTCCAAGACAGCCATTCTTTCGGAAAATGTATTGCCTCACTGCAAATGATTTCAATTGGTGCATAAACTTATCACATAAGTTGTCCGATAGCGCTGATTGCTTAAAAATTTTTTTTCGAGACGTTATAAACAAATTCCTGAACAAAAGTTATATCTGCCCTATTCGCAATAATAAAATACAAACGCGGCTGTTTTTACTTATTTGTTTGTACACATACGAGAAATTTTCGATGCACAGATATGCCAAATGAGTAAATTTGTTCATAAAAATTGTTTATAACAATTAAAAATGTTGTTTCACGGAACTTTCATGTATAATATTCTTGTTCTTCAGATGAAAATAAATGATTCCGCAGAAAGGAAAAATTTTCGATGCACAGATATGACAGATAAGTGAATTTGTTTATAAAAATTGTTTAAACTATTAACTATTATCATTATTCAAAGCTTGTTCACAATTGAAAATTGATTCTTTATATTTTTACAACAAAATTCATGTAAGCAATGCATTCGAAATCCAAAAATGTAACAGTTACCAGTTATATCCATTAATTTGTTTATAAAAATTACAAAGATACAGGATATTTATCTGAAAGTTACATTTTTATCCAAAAAAATTAACTTTACTGATTCTACACCTTTGTGAAGAAACATTGATGAATGGGGCTAAGTAAATATCGCATGTATAACCAATTGCAAATTTTGAGTTGAGTAACGGATAATTAAATATAAAAATTCAAAAAATGTGCAACTCTACGTTGAAGTACGATTCTTCATGAGTATTTAAAGAAAAAAAGCTCTGATCCGTTGAAAATTGAGGTGTTGGCTGATTTTCGTCCCAAAAAAGTGCTTTTTTCCCACTGTGCGCCATTTTAGGCGACAATTATTGTTTTGCGGCGCCCTTGACAACAACTTTCATCTAATACTGTCAGAGTGAGAATTACCAATTCTTTCTTTTTTGACAACGGAATAAGGTGTTTATACTACATTATGTTAAAATTTCACTAGATCGGAGGCCTAGAAGTTATAAATAATCGAATTCGTTTAAATAATTGTTATGAAAAAGTTATAATTTCGCAAATTTAATTTAGAAAAAATTCTTATTAGGAAGAGAAAACGTTTCGAAACTGTCATACCAAATTTCATTCGAATATTGCAAACGAGTCGTAAGTTATATAATTTTCTATTTAAAGTTGCAAAAATCATTATTATTGAAATAAATGAAAATGGTGCGGTTTTTTGAAAGAACGGTTCAAAGAGTTTTTTTGTAATGCTATTATGTACAGATATTTCCAACTGTTGTCACTTTTTGAAATCACAAAAATTTTATGGGCACAGTTGACGTGGCCTGACTCAAATGATAATGATAATTCATCAAGATCCTGAACCTTTAATGTTATTTTATTTAAGAAAAAAGTAATAGTTCGATTCCTTCTCTTGAGATGGGAATACTTTCTTCAGACAATTTTCGTATATCCAGCATCTCATCACACTTAACTTTGATGGTAAACCCTATAAAAATAAATCAGAACCACAATGATGAAACAGCCGGTGATTCGCATTTTCCCAAGGGTTGATTCATGCTTACGTTACCAGTACTCTCCAGGGTAATAATTTGCTTTTATGGCTATATTTGTTTTTAGTGATATCCTATTGTATTTGTTATTCCGTTCAATCGCTGATCGTTACATCACGAATATTGCCAAAAGCCGAATACAGGATCCATAAATAACGGCTCTCGAGAGTGTTTCAAATTTTGTTGTAGTTAGCAAACTGGGTTTATATTTATTCTCATAAAATGTGTTAATGAAACACCTACACAATTTCACGTAATTTTTTTTCATGAGAGTTTTATTTGTTGAGCAAAAAAGTCCTTTATTTTGTCGAATTAATAAAACCAGTACGGAGTGAATATAAACACGAAATGAGTAGTGAAGAAAAAACTGATTTTTGAAGCAAATGTTCAAAAGTAATTTTGTGAGTATTATTATAAGAGACGAAGTGTCTCGTCATCCCGAATATTAGGACGACTGGCCTATTTTTGCCATTTGTCTAATCATCCCGAAAATTATGTATTTATTATAAATTTTACTCCTTTCTGGTGTAAAAAAATTATAAAAACTGCTAGTCTTTGAAATACCAGTATTTTTATCTATTTTTCATTGTTCCTTATCGCTTTAAGATCGCTTTTGATGCTCTATATGCTTGGTCCTTTGATCAATGGTTTGCTTGAATAATGGAATTTTTGGGCGATTCAGAAAACTCGCAAAGGATCTCGCACGCGTGCAAGTGTCAGGGGTCGGACCTTCTGATTGGTTGACTGCTCCTCCCTTCCACTGGAATGCGGCGAAAACCCGTTGCGAGCTGAATCCCAGGAATTCGGTATTTTCGGGAATTCAGAACTAAAGCTAAACATCCGAATTGAAATCTTGATGACTTTTAATCTAAACAAAAACGCATTTCTAAATTACGACTGCCATGAAACATTTTGATGTCAATCATCTTGAATATTATGATCTATCTAATTATAATTTTAATGACTTTTAACCTAGTCATTTGATTTTCAATTCAATTGATGAATTGATTCGATTTCGGGACCATCAGAGGAAATTCGATGAAGCCCCAAAGAGAAATTTTTGATAACTTCTGGTCAACATCAACCTTTTTCAGGCCTTCTTCAAAAATAAATACGATTCTTTTTTTTTTATTTCACGAAATCAGTCTAGTATATAACAATATATTCCTGAATGCAAAAGCAACTTGCTTTGTTTGTTCTGAGAAGGATGCATAAATTCAGTTTTAGGTTTTTCCTTCCTAAGGTTAAATGTAATCCATTTTCGGGGTAGACAGTCAGCATATCAAACAATTAACAATTCGACTTACTGGAAGTCATTGATTTCTTCCGTATCAGAAATGATTTTGCAAGAATAAATAATTCAAGCACTGGCACTTTTAAAATACAAGAAAACGCTTTTTATATTCAATAACGAATGCGAGCATATTACGCTAGGGGACGCTCAGCCGCCATGATGCCAGATTAGGTTAAATTCTGTCGAACTTCTTATACAGTAGGATCGCCCTATTGGCTCAGAATGGAGCACAATCCGGGAGGGATACCCAATGAAAACTGAATCACGTGATCAGTCGTTATTTGCGCGAATTTTGAATCTGTCTCTTCCCAAATTTATCTGGCCTCTGACTTTTTGATCTTTCGTTGTTGATCATGTAATCTATTTAGGGCCAAAAGTGATCCTGTCCAGGGCCACAATAAGCGGCTCATTCCACAGATAATTTCAATTGAAAATATTGTCATCTTCGAACCACAATATGCCACTATAAGGGTCGCCCTCATAAGAAAAACTGTGAAGGCCCCTTGCAAAGCCTTAATATCAATAGGGAATATTACGGCAATCTCGACACGGGAAACACTCATTTTTGGAAACTTCGGAATTACATTAGACACATCTCTTTTGGTCTGAAATACAACTGTTTTTTACTCAATTCTTTTTTTTTATGAGAATTCGTCTCTCATAAAAGAAAATTTACTGTTCTTTGTTGAAAACTATTCTTTCTTAGTCGAAAGTGACCTATTCTGTTGAAAAATGAAGTGTCTTCCAAAAACTTGTTTTTTTTTTCGCTTGGAAATTCACTTTTTTGCTCGAATATGTATATTTCCAATGTTATTCCTCATGGTTGAATATTCTTTTTTTTTTAGGATTTGAACATTCCTGTCTTCACTGCATCTTAAAAAATTAGTCTTTCCCTGGAAATCCAACTATTTCATTAAATAAGCTTCTCTGAACTGGAAAATCTAAGTATTGAGTTAAAAATTCATCTATTTTTTTGGAAGCTCAATTATTTCTCTAAAAATGCAACAATTTTGTTCAAATAATAGTATTTGGTTCCGAATTGAACTTTCTGGTTGATGGTCGATTTTCCCGGTTAAAATGAACTTTTTATTTAAAATTTATCTGTCTTTTGCAATATTTGTCTTTTTGAATTAAAGATTCATTCTTTCGTATTGATAGGGTTATTTCTTTGAATTGGAAACTCTGCTAATTAGTTGAAGATTATTTTTGGAATACAAATCATATTCGATAACAGGAAAGCCCTATATCATGTCTAAAAATGATCTTTTTTAATTGGAACTGAACATTTTGGTTCAAAATTCAACGGTCATCTAAAACTCCGCCTCTCAGTTCAAACATTCAACTATTTTGTTAAAATGCATCTTTCTAATTTGAAAATATAATAATGGAGATACAAATTCATCTATGTTGTCTGAAAATAAAAAATCCCTTAATGATACAACTATCTGGTTAAAACTCCGTTAATTTGAATTCAACAACTTTACTATCTTAAATATTAGGAAAGCAATGCTTCGTCGCATTAGAATTCTACTTTTTAGATAAAATAAAATAGTTTTTATCCTAAAATTCGGTCATTTTGACGTAATTACATCTTCTATGGTTAAAGAGTCATATTTCTTGTTTGAAGATTCATCGCTTTTAAATAGAACAGAAGTTTTTTTTTCCAACCTCATGTATCAGAAATTGATATTTCTTCCCGAAACTTGATTTCCAAGGTCAAAAATTGTACTATTTGCTGAGATTTTTATCGGTTTTGTTCCAAAACTTGACAATATGGTGAATTTTTCATGTTTGTAGGTTGACATGAAAGTTCTACATGATTTTAAAACCATCCAGTGGTATGCCGTGCCAGTCATTGTATCCTATAGACAGTTGTTTCCCAACCACTGATCTCTGTATATAATACACTGGATGAACAATCCAATGGAAAGTCGTAAAAGTAATTGAAGGCTGAGCCGCCATCTTCAATGGGCGCAAAGTCTCAGAATTTGGCGCAGGATTCAAATAAAGTACGAAGGGGAAAGTGTAAGTAAACTAATAAACATCATGAAATCCATGTTTTTTTATTAGTAGGAGTATAAGTAGTACGCATAATAAGAATATTAAATTGAATTTTATATAATACTGGAAAAAAACTTGGTAATATTTATTATTATGGAATATAGTGAGTTGTATATATTTATATGTAATATATTTTGTTAGCATGATAACTTTCGAAAGCTTCTATATGGAATGACTAGTTTTGTATCCATTCTTATATTCTAAACTGAGAAGTATAAGGACACGAAATAATTTTTTCACTATTTTTAGGTAATTCAACTTATTGAATTATATAATCTATATTTCGTACATATGTATTTTATTATAATTAAAAAAATTACAATCTTTCAATGTTCTCGAAAGTTATCATGCTAACAAAATATATTTAAAATATAAATATATTCAACTCACTTTATTCCATAATAATGAATATTACCGGGGTTTTATCCAGTATTATATAAGATTTCATCACATAATCTTATAATGCGTACTATTTATACGCCTAGTGGTAAAAAACATGGATTCTATATTGTTTATTAGTTTACGTACACTTTTCCCTTCGTGCTTTATTTGAATTCTGCGCCAAATTCTGAGACCCCGCGCTTATAAAAGATGGCGGCTCAGCCTTGGATTAGTCACACGACTTGACACGACTTTCGACTGAATTGTGCATCCAGTGTATTATATATAGAGATCAGTGTCCCCAACTTGACTCAGCGGGCAAAATGTGAAACTGTGGCGCTGATTGCATTCCGGCAAATTTTTCATTTGAATTTCCGACAAAACAACAGTGTCAAATCAGCAAAAATGGCTATGTTAGCAGTACATAGTTTGACATTTATTAGATTTATTCACGTGAAATTCGTATTATGTTGCATTGTATCAAATTGCAAATCAAATTACGTACAGAAGGCCCAGAAAGCAAGGAATTCAGATACTCAGGTTGGCGACTCGAACGTGAAACCGGGAAATGACCAGGAATTCAATAAAAAACCCGGAAGATACTTGTAAAGTAAAAATACGAATTATTTTCTTACAAATCAGAGATTTTATCATTCCGTTGGAAGAATGTACGTTCCTTCAGTCTGTTTGTAAGAATTTTTGAATATATCTATACTTTATAAGAGACAGAATTTTCATTTTTTCCCATCATAAGCAAAGCTTTTCGCAAATTTTTTACTCTGTGAGTTTTTTAGCTAACTCAAGTTTGATAATCGAATTGATGATAGCTCAAGCATAAGAAAGAATTGTCTTCTATATTTATCCAGAAAAATTGATTTAACACGTTCTATTTGCATTCTTCTCATTTATATGACCTGGAACAGGGAATTAAAAAAAATTATTATTATTCTTATTCAAAAGTAGGGAGTTTCAGAAAAGAAATATAATTCCACTTGGAACAGGAAATTTTCGACATAGAACGGGAACTTCATAAAATAATCAAAATTTAGATTTAGAAGAGAGGAATTTAAAAAAAATCGCTCTTGCGATTTAAAATTCTTCGCAATTCTAAAGTCCCCTACCTTAATTTCGGATGGAAAAATTTCTTCACGCAGTTTTTAGAGTGGAAATTGTATTTTGCAGAAGAAATTAATATTTCTAAATTATAAAAGAAAACTTCTTTATATTGTTTATTGCGAATTCATCCATTTTTAGTTGAAAAATAAACTACTTGGTTAAATGTTGAACTCTTCTGTTGGAAATTGAATTTTGTTGTTGAGGGTGCACTATTTTAATACAAAATTTACCTCTGGCTGGAAATGTAACTATTTCATTGCAAATCAGTTAGTCTTTCCTTGGTGAAAGTTGGAGTATTTATTTGAACATTAATTTAGAAAGAATTAAACTATCTCTTTGAGAATTTAGATACTTTGAGGAAAATTCGTCTTCTTTGTCGAAAATTGATCTTTTTTGTTCAAAATTAATCTTTTTCGCATCAAACACATCTATTCCTTCACGGTTAACAATTCAAGTTATACAGTAAAAAAATTTTCATTTCAGTCGAAATGAAAACACTTATGTTTGGTTGAAACATTATTTCTTCGAATGAAATCGTTACTTTTCCATTTCTGGTTAAAGATGATTATTTTTATATTCCAAAATCCAATCATTCTATTGAAAAATTGTATTTTTTGGTTGAAAATTAGTATCTAGTCAAAATTTTCACTCGGAAATTCGTTTGTCTGATTTGAAACTCAACTGATAAAATTAGAAATTGACTATTTTTTTGAGTATTTATTATTTTGTTCAAAAACGTAAGCAATTTGATTTTCAAACAGAAAATTTAACTTATTCAAAATGGAAATTTCATAGTTGTTGTCGAAAATGCATTTGTTCGGTTCAACATCAATTTTTTCCACTATTTAAGTTTTGGTTTCTGTTTGAAAATTCAACTCTTTCAGTTAACATTGAAGTTGAAGTTGAACATTGTATTTTTTGGTAGAAAATTAGTCTTTTCATTTGAAAATTAATTTTCTCGTTCATATATTCACATCCATGGTAAGGAATTGAAGTGCTTCAGTCAATTTTCTATCATTTTAGTTGAACATTCATCTTCCTGGTTGAAAATTTAACAGTTCCAGTTGAAGATTCATAAAGCTGTTAAAGCTGTTCCGAAAGACGCGCGTCCCAGGCGCGCTCAAACTTGCTAGCGAAGCGAGCCGCGCGCGGAGCTTGCGATGAGAATGTGCCCGCGCAGCGGGCAGATTTTTTTCCATTATTTCTTAAGCGATCGGAATTGTAATTTTCAATTTTTTGAGAAAATTCAAAAAATTTTATTCACGATCTTGTAGGGTTCCTGAAAAGGAAACGTACTCACGGTTTCTGAGTCTTGGGAAAAGAAGTCCGAAAAAAGGTTCAAAATGCTCCCCCTCTTTGATTTTCCATCCAAAATAGCTGGTTAACGAACTCGTCCTTTCTTTTCCGGCTTTGAGAAAGTGTGCCAAAAGGCAATTCAATCCGATTAGTCTTTAAAAAGTTATCGAGTATACAGATGACGACAACTACAAAGACGATAACAGGCAGACGGACACCAACACAAAAACTACTTATTCGGAATCAGAAGTCTCAAACCGTTGAGATTCCATAAATCCCGCGAAAGTCAATTTTTATACATAAAACCAATACCTTCTAATTATGATGAGAATGTGGAAAGAGTCAGTGATTGTCGTTTGAAGAAGAATGTCGAATATGAGCAAAAGTAGGAGCAGGTTTTCCGAAATTTTCACTACGACTGAAATCCAATAGAAATACATCATACGACCCTAACTGTACGACTGCCTTTAGACCAGAGCCATGTAAGATAACTTCAAAAGTTGAGCTACAATTTAGATCTTAAGGCCGGTTTCACCAACTCTGATTAGATGTCAATCATCGGAGCAACAAATTTATCTAATTTATAAAGTTATTTAATCAATTTTTTCCTATTCTTACCAGTGTTTCATGTTTCCTGTCGCAGAGAACTCAGATGTTTTCTTGTGGTTCGCTTCAGATTGTTCCAGAGAAGTTTCAATTTCTCTGCAGGCCGGTGCTCCAAAGAAATGGACTGAGCATTAAATTCTAAACAAATTCGATCCCACTTTTCGTTTCTCAATTTGCTTCTTACAGCGTCCGTTCTTTTGCACGCAACTGTGTTCTTATGTTTCTCCATAATTCCTAAAAAAGTGTTTTTAATTCACTTTTGGTGGAATTGGAGCTTCTTTCTTGCCTTATCTTTTTCCTAGAAATATAAAAATTCATAACTGAAAAAATTCGACGTTGATACTAACTTCATCTTAAAAATAACTTTTATATCCCACAAAATATTTTCAAATCCCTCTAAAGTATTGAAAACTCTTAGAGATACCATGAAGTTATATGTTTTGGTAAATGTTCCATGGAATCTCATAACATGGGAATTTCATTGAAATCTCGACAAAACATTCGAATTCTATAAACTCCCAAATAAATTTAGTAAAATCCCTTGCAATCTTCTGAATTCCCTTGATATTCTCTAAATTCGAATGAATTTCTCAAAGGTCTGCACTATCGGAATCTCTTCTTTGAGGTTAGGTGAACCTCTTCTGATACTCTTCTTGCACTATCACTAACCTCTTTCAATCTCAAAATTTTCGCGGCATGTCAATGATTTGGGGCTGTTTGGGGCCTAAAATATCATGGCGTCAAAAGTTGCCTGCAATTTCCATTACAATCTATCAGCGTCGCGGCTACAAGAGAATATTATATAGTTACCACGACTAGGGTATGTGATTAACTAATCAGATTAAAAATGACCATGGTGGGACGCATTGCGATTTGATCATGATTAAAGTCTCGATTAAAAAATAATCAT
>WSXT02202348.1:0-22622 GCA_011762715.2 Neuroterus valhalla | reverse complement strand
ATCAGTGCAAATTCATAATTACTCTATCCATTATGATTCCAGGGGGAACGAGAGTCTCATTACGCCGACAACTCCATGTCACTGTAGCGGCCTCAACAAGTACGGAAGTCGACAAACTCTCTACAGCATGGCCGGTTCGGTTCCGCCCGCGCCTGCGGCTCCCATCCACAGGGTCGCTGCTGGAGGTAAGTTTCCGTTCCTCTCTCAAAAGCAAGACGTATGCCTCCTCCTGGCACGAGTGTGCTGGAAAACACTGAAAACGAATATAAATTACGTAGTCTCTCCTTTGCATGGCCAGGCTTTCTGCGCCTGAGCTAGTGCCTTACTGGAGTGGAGAGTTATGTGTTTGCCGTCCGGAATCTCAACTCGTTTCTCTACTAGTTTCCAGAACACACTGACATTTTCGTCCTGCACTGTTGGCTTGCAAAGTTAGAGTACCTTTCCCTCGCAGAGTTACGAACCTTCCCTAAGTTAGCCAATATTTACCCAACAGAAACTCCTGCTTATCTTCGAAATTAGATTAGTCTTGAAGTCAATCACTGCGGTTTCCCATCAAAAATTATTCATCACCTCATGAAGATTTTCGGTACTCTGCCCAAAGTTTGAAGCGTTCACGAAAAACGAATTAGGAAACAAATCTTCTGCGCCAGACCAACAATTTTTTGGCGTGAAGGCACGTGACAGTCTGTCACGAGCTCAATTTTTCCTTTTTTTTTCAACGGATTTATTAAATTTAAATATTATGCTGAAATTTTGTAAGATGTTCTGATACCATTCACACTAGCAGCATCAATATTCTTCAGATTCTTAACTGCGGATATAGTGCCGTTGATATCGATTTTCCTTTCGCTAACTACAACAGGATTGTCTGGATTTTGTTACAACTTCTGCTTCACACAATCACTTGAAGAAGTCACTTATACACCTTCGCCTTTTCTCTATTTAAATCCTATAGCATTCAGCGATCAGAAATCTCAATTCGGACGGACCCATTGCAGGTATATTTTTTTCTACACTGATCAAGTGCTCTGTCACTACCTTTTTTTTACACACAGGGTTGTCACATGAAGATCTGGGAATTGTACGTACGTAAGCAAGACATTATACTCTCGACCTCAGCGCTCGGATTAGACTTGAACTAACAAGATTTTAGCGCGAAATTCGAAAGTTGATGTAATGAAAACTTGAGTAATTTCAACCATCAATTATTAGAGTTCTTTGAAATGTGTGAACTTTAAAAAAAATCTCCCAAAAATCAAAAATAGTTTCCAAATACAAAATGTCAATTATTCATTCATGATGGAGAAAATAATGCATATAAATGAGGGGTTGAAATGATGGTCTTTATAAATGTGTTTTTCAATTTTTATTTGGAGACTTCAAAATAGACGACCTATGTATCTACTATAATAAATAAAAAAAATGTTTGCGACAGATCTGTATCGAACATATTATTTAAACCAACAAGGAAAATGTTGGATGAAAATTTTTCGCTAAGTTCGAGCTATTGCCGTTTGAGTCGATTATATTAACAAATCTGAAAATGTGAACCGAATCGGAACGAAAGGTAATTGGTAATAATTTTGTACAGAAAAATTGGGAGTTATAGCAAAATAATTGTTTCGAAAATATTTTAAAATCAATTCTGAAATATGTCACTTCAAAATTCTTTCAAACTAAGGTTACAGTTATGAATATAGTTTTATCTTAACATTTGATATTATATACTTATTTATCCATGTTATTCGACCTTTGGTAAACTGGCTGCTACAACATTTATCTAAAATTAGGCAAAAATAGAAAAAAACCTATTTTCTGTACTATTCAATACCTAACAATAGTTATGTTATATGTGACATAATAATATAAAAGAGAAAGGGTGACCTAACCTGAAAACACTGTAACATAACGGCGTCTTGATTCTGTATTCAAGGATTTGATTCAAATGTATTATATTTTTCTCTATAAAACTTGTTTCCTTGCCGTAAATAATGGAAGCTGAAGTCCAAGAGCGTATTGTAAAATACTCAAACTTGAAAACTGTAGCATCTTATTTTCATTTTTGGATCCTTGCAGCAGATATTTTGAAACGCTTTGAAAACAACGAAGTCTGCAAACCACAGCGAACTTCATCATTATCGCACTTTCAAGTCTCATGCGAAATCCCATGCAAGCAAAACGTAGAATGAACAGCCAATCACAGAACACCTTTAGATTTCGATCTTCTCAAACGCGTTCTTTCATTGACTCCATTTCTCTAATAAGTAAACACGTGAGCCAATGAACGAATGATAAATGTGTACTCGCTGTTGTGATTCGTAGGGAAGAAAGAAGCTAAAATGAATTTTTTTGAACATAGATCTGCAATCAGATCCATTACAATAAAAGGAGGTGTTTTGGGTTTCGATCATGTAAAAAACTACAAATTTTGCCGAGGTTTCATGGACGTTGCAGTCCACAACTTCAGGTCTGACCTGAAACTTGTCTCAGATTACGTCGTTCTTATATACATGCTCTTTATGATGCCTGTGATTTGTCGAAGAACTGATCGTGGGGACTGATTGAACCTGATTGTCCAATAAAGTTTTTTTTTTAAACCCGGGAGGATAAAAAGCCAAATTTGTTCGGGAGTATGTCCATCATCTCTATTCATGTTATCGGGGCGCTTGAAGATTTCAATTGCTTCTCTATGCTTTTTTGGGAAAATATTGTTTTCCTTGCAATGGCGGCTGTTTTGTCAAATAAAATGCTATGTTCAGTTTCGATATGGTGTTCAGCTAGTGCTAATTGCGTGTAATTTTCTCACCTGACTTTACTATCATGTCCCTTTGAACGTTTACTACCGCTTTCCCGGTATCTTCAATAAAGCCTTTACCACAAGAGCAAGGGAGTTTTGTGATACCCTGGATGTAGGGTAGGTTAGTGATCGCTTCTTTCTCTTTTCCTTTGGTTGGTTGTGTTGGCTCGTTTTTTTAGTGGGATTCCTAAAGGCTCTATCAATTCGTTCGTTTGTGCAATCATTTTGTATTAGGGTTTATTTACCCTTTATAACCTATTTTACAAGCTAACTGTATCTGTTATGGAGTTAGCCCTCTAGACGAGAGGTATCTGTTTGTAGGAGTGGATTTCCTGTGAACTCCGTGTCCTAATCTGTTATTAGATCTTTTGTCAACTAGAACGTCCAAGAAGGACAATTTCCCATTTGAATTAAATTCCATGGTGAACTGGATATTAGGATGTGATCGATTGATAGAATCAGAAAATGTGTGCAGTTCATCCAGTCCATGTCTTCAGATAACGAAGAATCGTTAACGTAACGAGACAGAAATTCTGGTGTGAGCTCAAATTGGTTGGAAATTCTAATTTCCAGATGTTCCATGAAAATGTTACCAGTTACATGTGGAAAGCGGGGTCCATTTGCTACCCCTCAAGTTTGTTCGTAGAATTGGATATCGAAAGAGAAGGAAGTATTGTTGAGACAGTGTTCTATCGAACGTATAGGATCAGAGGGACAGTTTGCAAAGGAACTGATGATATCGATTGCATCAGGGATTAGTACTTTCGTGAAGAGGAAAAGACTTGATTGGCCTTATAGGTTCGATCAGTCTCTACGATGAGTATACCTTCCTGTTTTTCCCAGGTCTCGTGGGGGCAGAAAGGCACTCCAGAGACTGGGATCGGGGAGAATGTAGGTCTTATAACCTCAAAATGGTTAATCGTGTTATGCTGGAGACTTGCCGCACTTTTTCTACCTTCGAGAATGAAAAATGTGACAGAAAAACAATCCGGTTCGGGAGACTTGCCACAAAATTGCTAATCTTCTCAGGAGAGACTTGCCGCACGAGAGACATGCGCGAAAGAAGCTTGTCACATGTGCCTCGATACGGGCCCATTCTTTATCTTGTCCATACGAATGGACTAGATAAAGGTTACTTATCTTGCCATACAACCTTCCTTCTAACGAGTGTTGCTCGTACAGTCAGTTTTTTCCAAAGAACCTAACTTCCAACTTGTCCCATAACCTTCGTCGTTTCCGGAAACATGCAGTTTTATCACGCAGTGGTTATCAAGTTCTCACGAGTGCATAAGGGATCACGTTGACTGCATTAACTGCAACTCTATAAAAAATTGTGCAACTAACTTAGCGCTTCCAACGTTCCGAAGGTCTTTCGAAAAACTTCATCATTTGTTTATACTCCCTCCCTTTGACGGGTTTGAGAGTCTTTACATAACCATTACAAATTATATTTATTCATACATATACATACCTTTATTCTCCCTTACCTAGAATCCTTATGTAATACCTTACCAACTATTTCTCGCGAATCTTCTCACATACTATCCTCAACCCTAGACGCTTTCGACTGTGTCCTGGGCTTCCGTTCCCTAACCCAGTGCGGTCAGCTTTCTTCCTCGACTCTTTCTGCTTCATCCATTCCTTGCCGTGACTATTCCCATTGAAAATCTACTTAATTTTCTCTTCCATACTCTCTCCTCATCCTTCATCACCTGTACACCTCTCTTAAATGTGCAGCCACGATTCTCGCTAATTTCCCTAAACTCTACGAAAATTCTTCTCTTGATACATCCAGTACCCACATGCTCTCACCCCCTTCCCGTCTCTAAATATCACCACTCTATTCCACTTCTTATCTTTTTTGCCGAAGTCCTTGTCCTGTCGAGGATCCCTCTTCTTTCTTTTCTTCTATCTCTACCCTTATCTCTAACAAATATATCTCTTATCCTCTCTATCAAACCGTCATCTATTCCTCTGCCTTTCATGACCTTCCAGAGGACTCTTCCGTCAACGGAATAAAAGGCTGCTCTGAAATCCACCCACAGTGCAACAAGTTCCCCTCTCTTCTGATGCAAGTTTCTATTTACCAAATAATTGAGCACATATAGATTAGCTATGGTTTTCTTACCTTTTCTGAAACCCGTTAGGTTATGTACCTTTCCGACGTTCGTTCTAAAATAATTGCAAATTTGTAAGAAGAGGAATAAAATCAAACTCAACAACAAAGAACGAGTTGGAACGATCGATTGATTAGACAGCCCGCAAAAAAATTAGGTTGTCTGACAAACAAGGGTAGTCACATCCTATGGATTTTGGTTCGCTGGATTCGAATCTGGAGTAAGAATGCCACCGTTGCCATCAGGTTCCTTTTGAACAACAAATCATGATTCAAATCGTCTCTTGATCACCTTATTCTCCTTTTTTTATAAAACTATAAGGAATATATCAAGAGAAGATAAGATTTCTCAACAAGGAAGAAGAAGTCAAATCGATCGATCGATTGCATTCTTCATCTGGCCTATTTATATTGGTATGACATATTTTCTCCATTCTCTCACGAATCTTAATTTGAAAGATACGTCGAATAATTCTTTGTTTTTTATTATAAATATTGACAGATTCAACAGAAGAGGAACAAATCAAACGCTCGAACAGAGAAAGAGTAAAGTAGATTGATTAGTCGAATTCTCTATTCAGTCCATTTATACAGTTAAGGACATATTTGCTCCATTTTCATACAAGCTTTCAGAAGGTTTACTGTGTACCTTCTTGGCATTTATTATCGAATAATCACGAATGCAGAAGAGGAAAAATAAAATCAATCTTATCAAGAAAGAACGAATGTCATGAGAAAAATAAAAATAAATAAAGAATCATTCATATAAAATGAGAAATCAGACAACTTAAAGCCGTCATGTCTAGATGCTTTCAGACAGAAGATACGTGGGTTTCACTATTCCCTTAGGCATATTTTCTTCTTGCCAGACAATATTGCTAAATCCCAACGGCTAAACCTAAGTGAGAATAGTAGAAAGGTGCCTTAAATTGAATCGGGAAACCCAGACGTGTGCAAGGGTTTAGAGCTCCAAGGTGCTCTGAGATTGCAAGACCAGCCTTTGTTACATCTGAAAAAGAATAAGCAACCAAAAAGGATACTGGTGTTCGACAATTGCAGGGTGCTATTTATTTCGAATGTACGCCCCGGTCTCTGAAGTATAGATGGTGTGTTGATTGCATTATGTGAAACAAGGGCCAAATGAAAAGTTTCATGGAACTTTGTAAATGTTTTAAGGTTTCCGAAGTTGCAAACATTAGGGCGGGAAAATTCAAAATTTGAAAAGATACTATTCAGTATCAAATATAAACATTTGACTGTATCCCTTGTGTTTCAAACCCAAATACTGCAACTAATTTAAAACATAAATCACGTGTTAATTGTTAGAAACATGTAATTGAAAATATTTCATTAAAAAAATTAAATGACCTTACCTCAACCTGACATGAGTGCGCAAGCGCAGACATGTGTTTGTGAAACTCTCAAACGTTTCAGAAACTTTGATCCCATAAAACGTTCCATCGTTTCATGAAATTCAATGTTTCAATGAACCGTTTTATGTTCTCACAACCCTATCAGACACTGATATGTATTATACCCTTGATAGTGTATGACGTCACGAATGCGATCCTGATCTGTATTATACTCTGGATATTTGATGACGTCACGCATGCTGGCCGAATCGAAGACGTGAATTTGAGTATTCAAAATTACATTCTTATCATTATGAGAAGGTATTGGTTTTACATAAAAATCGATTTTTACGGAATTTATCAAATCTCTACATTTTATGACAAATGGTTGCTTAAAATTAATTTGTTCAAATAATTTTTGTTTAAAGTTTATAATTTCCATCCTAAGTCACCAATTGATCCATTCTTATTGCGAACTCATATTTTCTGGTATAAAAATATTCCTGTTCGATAAAAATTAACTGTTTTGGTTGAGAATGATTTTTTTACCTGAAAATTCACAATCTCACCATTTGTTCGAAATTTTTTGCTTAATTTACTGGTAAATGTTCTCAATTGGGATTTGACACTCAAGTTGAAAACAGGAATTGTTATTTTTGAGTACGGGATTCTACTAGACTGAAAGAAATTTTTTCGTCCATTGAACAACCTGCACCTTCTTGACTGGAAATTTCCCCGGGTTGAGAATTCAAAATTTCTGTTGGGAAGCCGTCTTTATTATTGAAAATTTAACTACCTGATTGAAAGATGAACGCCTTTGCTAAAAATTCAGTTGATTGTTTGGGTAATCATATTTTCAGTTGGAATTTAATCTTTTGTGTTGTACATGCAGCTCTCCCTTTAAATGTTTGTCTCTATTGTTAAAAAAATATTCCTAGAGTCAAAAATTGAATTATGTTTATCTTGTCAAAAATCGATTCTCTTTGAGTGGAGAATAATTTTTCAGTAAGAAATGATCCATTTTATTTTTAATTCCAGATTTATGTCCATTGGTAGAAGCTGTAATAATTTGGTTGAATATTAATTTTAGTCGAACATGGAAACTTGCATGTTGGTAGCAGTATTGGAGTGTGTTGGGTAACAGGTAGTGGAAAAATAATAACGGGATTTGTGTTGAAGATGTTAGTGCAGTGTGTGGGTGGAAGCTCAGGTGGTGAGTATGGGTGCAAGAGATGATTTGAGGGTGAAAAAATAGTTTTTAATGAGCAGAGGAGTTAAAGTTTAGTGCAATAGGATAAGTGAGGTTAGGCTTACAAGAAGGAAGGTAAATTGGTATGAAAGAGATAAGGCTGTTGAGGGGAGCAAGAGGGTTCTTACAAGGGTTAGGGAGTGAGAAGGGTGTCTGCAACAGCTCGCTGGGGTCGGATGAGGTAGGCATTTACCGCACAATTTCTAGTGTTTGTTACTAGTAGAAGACCAGGGAGATAATAAGCTTGATGGTGCCAACGAGATCGTAGGGACTAATGTAGATGGGGAGGAATCTTTTCACATACTACTTCGGAGGTCCGGTGTCCAGCGAGAAGAAGTGTCATGCGCAGGAAAGAAGAAAAGGCCTAACTGAATGGAAGAGGAAAATGAGAAAGCGAAAGATACCGTATTTTACAGAGGGTCCAGGGACAGTGTGGCAGACTAGCCGGATGCCGCCATTGCTAGTTCAGGTGTCGAACCAGGTAGTATATCTATATATAGTACTTTATATGTATATATAGATATAGTATCGCACAGGAGAAGTAGCAATGACGGAGCTAATCAGCGCTTCGGAAGAAAGAGAGAGAGAGAGAGGGAGAGGGAGGGAGGAGAGAGAGCGCGCTGAGGGAGGGGAATATAAGAGACCCAAGGGAAAAGTGTGATAAAGAATTCATCTAAGAGAAGCGATAGAACGCGTGGGTCACCTACAAAAATGGAAGAGCAGTTAGACAACGATACACTTGAGTTGTGGATATCGGAAATGAGGAAGCTGAAGCAAGAATTGAAGAGACCTAAAGAGCAGGTGGCATATATGAGGAAGGACGTGAGGGTTGAAGATGAGAAACAAGAATAAGAGACGAAAAATATGCAGGAAAAATTAGAAGGATAAGCGAAAGAGGCGTTTTCGGTAAGAGAGGAGGAAGAAGATAAAATGAAGAAGATGAAAGAAAAGATTGGGGTGTAGAAGCAAAGGACGAAGAAAATACTCGAGAAAGCAGAGCGTAGGTTAGATATGGGAGAAGGGGGAAGAGTGGAAAGTGAGCAGAAAATGATGTGAGAGATGGCAGAGATCATGATTAAAGAGAAAGAGAGAGGGCATGGGAACAAGAAAGAGGAGGTGTTGGCGAGAGAAAAGATAAAGGCGATGAATTAAAGAATGTAGAGGAGAGATAAAGAGGATAAAAGGAATAATATCGTAATAAGGGAGTTGGAGTAGAGGAGAAGAAAATGGTAAGGTAGTCATTGTGAGGCTTGAGGGAAAAAGGAGAATAGAGTAGCGACAATGGAATTAGAGAGCTAGAAAAATAAGTTGGGGGTGATCCAAGGTAAAAGCAAGATGTAGGATAAGAGGGTTGAGATCGATCACGATCTAACGCGGATAGAGAGAGAAATCCAGAGGATGCTGAATGACAGGGCTGGTAGGAGTAGGAGGGAAGGTGGTGCGGCGAGGAGAGAATATAAGAAAAAAGGAGAAGAATGGAGACTATCGGTTTGCAATGAAGAGTGAGAGGAATTGAGAGAAGAGAAAGAGGACATATTTCTCAGGAAGTAAGAGGGTACGGGAAGGGCACAGTCTCGAAGATGAGGACTTCCGGAGTTTTGTGAAGGGGTTTGATGTTTTGAGACTAGTAGTGAAGTGGTAGGAGAGCAAGATATGAGGAAGGAAGAACCAAGGCTACCAATTGGGTTCAACTGGAGTCTCCAAGGGGCTGTCAGATTGGAGGAGACAGGTAGATAGGTGGGGCTCGTAAAAGACTTATAACGATAATCAGAGAGGGATTCGAAGAAGTTCATGGTGAAGATGAGGAGCGAGGTGTGGAAATAGGTTTGTGAAAATAAGAGAAGAAGCATTTTGTGACCGTGCATGAGAGGAATGGGATGAAAAAAATTGAAAGAAGTGTAGAAAATGTTATAAGTAAAAAAGAGGAGAGGAAGATTGTGAGGGATGAGGGAGGCTGTATAGAAATATAAGAAGCAGTCAGAACCAGTGAGTTTCGAAGGGCTGTCGTTGGAAGAGATACAGGAAAGTCGAAAAGGGAAACTAGGAGGGTGTGTGCAAGAGAAACTATCTAGGAAGAAAAAAGTTATAGTGCAACCTTAGTGAGATAAGGGATGTCAAAATATGGAGAAAGAGGTTAAGAGGGAGTAAAATGAGTGGAATAAGGGAAAAGGAAAGAGGAGTACACATAGGTAAGAAGGAGTTTAAATTGATGTGCAAAAGGAAAGTGCAAGAGATGGGGAAAAAAGGAGGGATGAAGGAGAGGATTAGAGAAATGTTAAGACAGAGAGGCACGTCTGGACGATTATAAATAGGTTTAGGAAGCGTGGGAAGGCGATTAGTAGGAAAATGGGAAGTAGTGAAAGACGTTTCTCTAGGGATCATTTCAGAGATTAGACCAATAAAAGAGATATGAGGAGAGAGGAAGGACGAGCAAGCAAGAGCGATAGAGTAGTGCGACAAGGATATAGAGATAAGAAATAGAAAGTAAGTAAGGTCAAAGGGGTGCTGAACGAAAAATGGCCATTTGGTACATCAACGACTTCAACAATTTGGTTGAAAGGTAGTTAAAGGTAGTAAAGAAAGAATAAAGGAGGGGGAATTCTCAGGTGAGTGGAGACAAGGCTCAAAAGTGGGGGGGATTGGTAGCGTATGTGTTTTTTGTAGATTCCATAGGTGGATTTCCATCAGGTAATAAGGGGAGGTTATGAAAGGAGTTGAAAGAAAAGGGATCAGAGAGTTTGTAGGGATTCTGAATGAATAGTTGGTTTATCTATATATCATAGATATCCATGTACGAACTGGCTTATTTTGGCAGGGACATAAAAAAAGTGAAGCGGTCAGTATTGAGGAAAGTAAAGAGAAGTTGGAAGAAGAAAATCAAAGTAAGGAAGAATATGGAGAAGGAAAACAAAATGGAGGAAAGTGAGAGGAATGTACAGGAGTTAGGAAAAATGAGAGAAAGTATAGAAGACGATGCGTGAGAGTAAGAGGAATTGAGGAGGAGGAAGGAGGAATTATGGGGATTAGGGATTAACGAGGATAAGGGACGGAAGGGGACATTTAGGAGAGGGCAGGAACTTATAGAATGTGTGGGTCAAGCAGGAAGGGGGAACTGTGAGGACATGCGGGAACGTTTTTTTTGTTTCTTATTTTTTCATTTGAGCGATTCGTTTAAACTTCTTCTTCTTTGGCGAGTAGCAGAGGAAGATAGGGATATGTGAATTTTTTTCAACTGTCTTTCCTAACGGGTGTTGCTCGTACAGTTAGTTTTTTTGAAAGCACCTACTTTCAACTTTTCCTAGATCCTCCGTCGTTCCCGGGAACACGCAGTTTTATCTACGTAATTAACAGTTGCTCTTCTCCATAAAAAAATGCGCTTACGCAGCGGATATCAAGTTTTCGTGAGCGCATGAGGGATCACGTTGACTGCATTAATTGCAACTCTACAAAAAATTGTGCTACTAATTTGAAAACACGGCGAGTTTAAGGTTTCACAAACTGAGATGCAAGTGAAATTTTTTTAATTTCGTGCTGAATAAGAGAAAAAACAAGGCTTATGAATTTCTTCTCTAAAATTATGTATCGAGTGAACTTGGTTTTCATGAAAAAGTAGGAAGAGTTCGTGAGAAAGAAAGGAAGACAATTCATCTCCCTCTTGCTTTGTCATAATGACTTAGGGTATTCTAGAAATTTCATTCTACAACACCGAACGGTATTTCTGAAATTTCAATCTTTGAATACCCTCTAGGAACCCCTTTGATTAAGTTTTTTTTTTCTCCTCAAGGTATTTTTCTTCCTCCGAAGCGAATTCCTCCTTAAGTCTTGTTTACCCATGAAAGTTCGGATAGGAGATCATCTGCAATTTATCACCTTGCTTTGGTAACCCTCTTGGTTGGGAATTTTACTAGTTTATTGTAAACTTAGCTTTCATATCGATTCACATGTAGCTCACATGTGCGCCATTTCTCCTGAGAATATCAGGAATAACACGGCAAGTCTCCTCAACAGAATTGTCTCCCTGCGGCATCTCTCACCTTTGAAAGTGATAAAAGTGCGGTATCTTTTTCCAACAGAAAATTCGAAGTCTTCCTTCGAACCAAACGGGCAAAAGACTGGTCATGGAAATATTGTAGGTCACATAACAATAAAATAGTAAAATGTGGTAATAGGAATAATGTAGGTCACATAACCTCGAAAAGGTCCATCGGGTCCTAGAAATATTATAGGTCACATACCTTCCTCTTTTCCCAAGTCTCACGTGGGCGGAAAAGCACTCCTCTTCCTGAGATCAGAAATGATGTAGGTCACATAACCTCAAAATAGTAAATCGTGTTATGCTGGAGACTTGCCGTACTTTTGCTACTTTCGAGGGTAAGAGATGCCACAGGGAGACTATTCTCTGAAGACTAAGCTACTTCGTCTGTTAGTGGAAATGCATCTTTTCCAGTTGAAAGTCTAACAAGCTGTTGGTAAGAAATTCGTCTTTTTTATTGGAAAATTCACCATTTAATAGAAAATCCATGTCTTAGTTGAAAGTTTGTATTTATGATTTAATATTCATTTATTTCCTCAAAAAGTTGACATTCGCATTAGGAATTCAAATAATTATATAAACATATAACTTTCGTTTTTTGAGGGCTTTCTTATTATAAGATAACTGGTAATTATATACCAGCAATGATTATAGTCACTGAGAACGACTACGCGTATTCGTCAGTAAACGAGGACATTTTAATGGCTGGGTTTTTTGGGCAGTGCAAGGTTGTCCATGAAACAGTTTGAGGGCCCGGAGAAGATTAAGTCTCCGTCCCGAGACGCTCTGTATTTATTGCTGAAGGGAAAGCGTTCCTTACGCGTGGGTAAGTGGAAGGGGTTGCGCCGGATCGGACCACGTTTGCCGCTAGCAAGAACTTCGTTAGCGAGAATCCCATCATCAATGGTGCCGCAGGGGAGTCATGCTCGATTGGCTTATGCTTGTATAATGACAAGCAAGATCAGGAAGCTCATGGCATGGGAGAAAAATGTTATGTGTCGGTTAAAAATTGTTAAAGATTATAAATGTAATTTATGATCTCGAGTAATGTATGTATGACCGCCAACGAAGTACTTTCCTCATCCGATTTTTCATAGGGTAGATGTAACATTTCAATGTATTTTCAGAGGATGGATGGTTTAGAGAGGAAATTTGGATATTCGTAATGGAACTTGCTTCAAGTGTATTGGCTCAATGCCATATAAATTCGATACAACTGACAGATCTGATACGAGATTTCGTGTTAATATTGGCCCCTTGCCAGGGAACATCGAAATTCTAGGTTTTCTACATGCGCGTATGATCATTGTACGCTAATGTCCATATTGTGTAACATGTGATCAACAATGTCTTTACATATGGCATATCATAAATCATATCTTGCATCTACTTTATCTGTACAAACTTTTACAAAATATTCTGATATTTCCAGCTTTTTCACGAATTTTTCCAAAATTATGTTTTTGGACAACTATTTTTATCAAAAACTGTCTATGTTTACAAGATTAACCGCATGGATAATCCTTTTCCAGCTCGTCCAGGGCTGAAGTAACAGAATCCTTTCCTGCCAGCTCATGCTCTAAAATTGTTTATTTTGACAATTGTAACTTTTTGGATATTTATATTTCTAACTATCGAGTGCGCGGAATCACTAATTCGAAATGCCGTATTGCATATTCATTTTCGTGTTTGTTAAAACATATTTCTGAACATTATTCTGATAGATAATGGGCATGAGGTTTCGAATTCTCAGAAAGCATGACATTCCACAAGAAATACTTAAGAAGATGAATTCTAATTTGGAAACTGGAATTTCATGCATGTATCCAAGCCCTCACAAATTGTCACTTACAAGGACATACGTTTACGGTTTATTTTTGAGTCTGCTTCAAAGAAGGATTTGAGGTTCGGCCTTTTTTAAAGAAGCCTAATTCTGAATCTCCTCTCTACTTGATGCAAAGTCTGGAGTAAATTTTGACGCAGGTAAAATCTAAACGGTTTGTACTTTACATGAGCACTTTCGGTACGATCATCCAACTATGTGGGGTATTTTTGACAGATGCAATTGCGATTTTACGCCCTAGTCTTTGAAGTATAGATGGTGTGTTAATTGCATGAGGTACACAAGGCTACTCTATTAGGTGGCCATTATAACTATCTTAGTTCCGAAACCTACGCACCAAAGAAAGATGAAAATTATGTGAGTAAACGATCCCTCCTCTCATAGATTTTTTTAGCCAAGATGGCGGCTTCATTATTTCTACTCATTAGAGGGCCCTGAGCCACTGATTTGTATTATACCTTGAATGGTGGATGAAATCACGAATGCAGGCCTGATTTGTATTGTACCTTGGATAGTGGATGACGCCACAGATACGGGCCGTGAAATGGAGCTGACTATATCAACATGCCCATTTGGAACAGCGTGCATTATTGGATATCGGAAGGTGTCCGCGTTTCAACCTTAAAATACAGGGCTGTAATCTATCCAGGGTAAAATGCAGATCAGTGGTCATAATATATACTGTGTGGAAAGATCGTCTGCTTTGCATACATGTAGGTTACCTGCATGTATACAATTGTGGCCTACTATTACCAGGTGCAAATAGCGCACTTTGCAATGTCTATAGACTATGGCCCATGGTCTATGGTTCTGACATATAAAAAGTACTGCAGCTCAAAATAGTCTCGCATTAAATATCCTAATAATGTCAGTAATTCTAGAAATTAAAAAAAAAAATTGGTTATACTTCTGTTTATATCCCGTGACGAAAAAAAGGTTTTAAAAAAATGTTTTTTTGCTAGAATGGCATATTTTTACCTCTTGACTAATAATCCGATGGCGGGAGAAGAAAAAGGTACTTACGTGTAGTAAATGTCGATACTTGCTCGTGAAATAGTTAAAATCGAGCATTATTGTTAAAATTAACTTGATAAAACACATGAACGATTTTCGAAAATTGAGTTCATGTGTTTCATGTAAGAGCGATGCAAGTTAAGATGTCGGCCTTTCGATACTTCTCGAAATCATGTATCTGTTTCTTTTTTTCGAAATATTTGTAAGGGAAGTGTGTTTACCTAGGTTGGGTGTTTTTGGTAACATTTTTGGAAGAGTAGGAATAAAACAAAAGAGACTCCAAAACTGCCAGTCTGTGGCCTTCTAATGGAGAAAAAGTAGGCAAAAACAAAGTTTTCGAATCATTTCCTGTTAAAAAACAACAAGAAACAAGGACAGGAGACTTACAAGTTTTCCGCTAATCTGCGTGATATTCTGCGGTTAGGAAGTGCAATCGATGCAAAATAGTTGCAAATTTCAGAGAAAGTGGTAAAGACATCCCTAGAATTGGTCACAGACATAACGTTGGTAACATACCTTCCTCTTTTCCCATGTCTCGTGGGGGCGGGAAGGCACCCCTATGACTGGTCACAGAAATAACGTAGACCACGTACCTTTCCCTTTTCCCATGTGTCGTGGGGGCGAGAAGGCACCTCTGTGACTGGTCACAGAAATAACGTACGTTATATACCTTACCCTTTTCCCACGTCTCGTGGGGGCGGAAGGCACCACTGTGAATAGTCACAGGCATATGAATCATATAGACATAGTCTGACTTTCCGCCCCCCACGGGGCATGGGAAAAGTGGAAGGTATGTGACCCACGTTATCCCTGTGACCAGTCACAGAGGTGCATTCCTGCCTCCACGAGACATGGGAAAAGGGGAAGATATCTGACCTACGTATTTTCTGTGACCAGTCACAGGGGTGACTTTCCGCCCCCGCGAGGCATGGGAGAAGGGGAAGGTATGTGAGCTACGTTATTTCTGTAACCAGTCACAAAGTGCCTTCCCGCTCTCCACGCGGCATAGGAAAAGGGGAAGGTATGTGACCTAAGTTATTTCTGTGACCAGTCACAGGGGTGCCTCTTCCCGCCCCCACGAGGTATGGTGAAAGGGGAAGGTATGTGACCTACGTTATTTCTGTGACCATTTCTAGGGGTGTCTTTACCACTTTCTCTGCAATTTGCAACTATTTTGCATCGATTGCACTTCCTACCCGCACAATATCACGCAAATTAGCGGAAAACTTGTAAGTCTCCCGTCAATCTATATTTTGAATTTTTTTTTTTTTTTTAAATGATTCGAAACTTTTTTTATGCCTACTTTTTTTTATGAGAAGGCCACAGACTAGCCATTTTGAAGTCTCTTTTGTTTTAATCCTACTCTTCAAAAAGGTTACCAAAAATACCCAACCTAGGTAAATAAACTTCCCTTACAAATATTTTGAAAAAAAAGAAACAAATACACAATCCTGACCTACATTCGAATTTGGAATTCAAATTCCAAATCTTTCGATACTAATCGAATTAACGATTTCAAGGAGTATCGAGAGGCGGCCATCTTAACTTACATCGCTTCATCATAAAGCACATAACCTCAATTTTCAAGAATCGTTAATGTGTTTTATCAAGTTAATTTTAACAATAATGCTCGATTCCAACTACGCCACGAGCAATTATCGACATTTACTACAGGGAAGTACCTTTTTCCGTCAGTGTTTTCGATGCAAAGACTTAACCGCATTCTCCTTTCACTACACTTTTCCACCTTTCTCAATACTAATAATAAAAAATTCGACTAACCGCCGTCGGATTATTGATCTACAGGTAAAAATAAGCCATTCTAGCAAAAAAATATTTTTTGAAACCTTTTTTTCCATTACGGGACATAAACAGTAGTATTACCAAAAAATTGACAAATATTTAGGGTGTTTTCTCGAAATTTTCACCCATCTCCTTCCCTTCTTTAAATGAGATACCATAAGATTTTTTCTAACATGCCTTCCTTCACCCAGCATTGTACTAAGATTTACATTAACCGACATGAACTGACTACAGATCAATTAAAGAATTTGGTTAAAGTTGATTCTTCCGGGCTAGGAAATCTAACAACGTGTTTTGGCCAACGTTAAAACATTTGTCAATTTTGGAGAGGAAAACATTTTTAGAACGTCGGATGATTCCACACATTTTTGATACGTTGACTGAACAAAACTTATTATAAATATATTGAAAACGTTTGGTAAACATTGGATCAAGCGAAATTTGAGCAGATTGAATTTTCAAACGTCTCTTAAACGTTTGCAAGACATTTATCAAACGTTTATCTAACGTTTGTCAAACGTTTGCGAAACGTTTGGGGAACGTATTAGGAAGGTTCGAAGAACGTTTGATCGGAAAATGATTTTTTCTCATTAACTTATATGCTTCTAATTGTATTCAGACCAGCTCTAATTTCTAATGATAACTTTTCCGTGTCTTACCTCGTAATAACATATGTTTCAAAGTCGTATATATAGTAATCACCATAGTTTCCTGACACTTTTGAGGAGGGTCACGCCATTCATCGGATAAATTTTTTGATCAAACTTTTCCCGAACTTTTCATAAAATTTGTGTTTCATTCGAGAGTGTTTCAAATATCCTGTATTATCCTAAAATATCATAAGGTATTCCGGAATATTCTGAAATATCCTGAAGTAACCTGAAATATATCCGGAAGTATATCAATTATTTCAAAAGGATATGAATTATTCCGAAGCACCTAGAAATATCTTAAGAAATTCTTAAGTGTCTTTTAAGATTCTGCAGTATTTTGGAATATTGTAAAGTATGTGGAGTATTTTGGAATTCTCGGAATATTCTGGAGAACCTTAAAATATTTCGGAGCATCCTAAGATATTCTGGAATTTCTTAAAATATCCTTGGCCATCATGAAAAACATAAAATGTCCTCGAGTGTAAAGAACCATCGAATAATGTGTATTTTCATGAGAAATATTTAAATATTCTAGAGTGCCTCAAAATTTTTTGAAGTGTCAATAAGTGTTTTGAAGTACGTTAAATATTCTGAAGTATGTGAAGTATCGCAAAGTATCCTGAAATATATTGGAGTACATGAAATATCCTTCAGTATATGAAGTACTTTGAAGTATATCCATTATCCTGAAGTACCTTGAATTATCTTGGAAGATCCCAAAAAACCTTCAAATATTTTGAATCACTTTATCCACAAGTATCTTGAAGAACATGGAATACTCTGACGTGTAAAGTATCTTGAATTGCGTAATGTATCATGAATAATGTGTATTATTCTGAAGTACGCTGAGATATTTCATGTACCTTAAAAATTTTCCGAAATATCTAGGAGTGTTTCGACGTACGTAAAATATCACTAAGTATATGAAGTATTTAAAGTACGCCGAAGTTTCTTGAAATATCTTGAAGTACCTTGGAATATCGTTGAGCAGTTCGGAATACCTCAAAGAATCTTGAAGTGCGTGCAATATCCTTCAGTATGTGGAATATCTTAAAATATGTGGATTTTCCTGAAGTACATTGGAATGTTCTGATGTACCCCGAAATATCTTCAAATATCCTGGAATACTTTAAAATATTATAAAACATCCTGGAGTTAACGGGAATATCTTCAAGTATTTTAAAATACAAAGAAAATATGAAGTATCCTTATGTGTTTGGAATATCTTGAAGTATCTGAAATATCCTGGATCATGTTGAATTATCTCGAAGTTAAAAGTAGGTGTTTACTTTCGACTCAAGTTGTCAACTCTTCGCTAAAAGTAGAAATGTTTTTGAAGAAATCGAATTCATCAAGCGTCCTTCAGAACTTAGGCATTCATATCATCTACACCAGAAGTCTTACCATTTCCCGTTCAATTATGAATATAATGTCGTTGATAAAGAAAAATATTGTGCCATCTTCAACATTCTGTATAGCTTGAATGCCATAAAATTTTTGAAAACCCTGCAGACTGTTTCTTCGTTTTTTCAGAATCCTTTACCATCTCACCATTATTATTCTTAGTTCCAGACATGATCGCATTTCCAACAAAATTTGGAACTTCACCGTTCACAGCACATATATTCATTAATTCGCTCATTCACGCAAACAAATATCCGCTATTGCTCTTGAGCATTTTGGCGGAAACTCCGTTAAACCCATAAGTCTAAACATTTATCAGTTCGTAAATTGCGGATATCTATCCATATTCCATTATCTACCGTGGAATTTTCAAACATATTATTTTCTCTTTCACAATTGTCATGATCCATGGATTGACTCATATAAATTTCATGGAAGAGTCAATTAAACGGTTTTTGTCTTCGTCATAATTTCGTTCTATATCACCATCAGCATTCATTATTCCATGGACTAACTTAAAGCTAGTATTTCCTTTCCTTGTCCTAATGAATGCGCTCCAAAATAATTTCTTATTCCCTTCAAATCTTGATGAAAACCAAATACATGAGCGAAAACATAAATTTATTTGTGATGGAAATTTCAGCGAATTTCGGTTTGAAACAATCTTGAGTACCACGTCAGAGGAAATTTCTATTCGTATGGGCGTTACCCATGATGAAAACTGTTGCATAGCGCTTTGTCCTTGTCGCCATTCTTCTCACGAGGATTCTATTATTTCTTCCTTTGATCCATTTTGGTGCACTTTCCCGCATAGTGACATGGTGCATGCCGGGCTTCGAGGCTATTAAAGCGTTGAAATTGCTTGGGCAAAAGGAGCAGATGGAAATGGGGCTTTATTACATTGAAGTGGGATGCGAAATGAAATCGCCCAGAAGAGTTTTCCTCACTCCTTCTCATTTTCCCCGAAAAGAGCGCTTTATTATGCCTCCTGCGAGTTTTCTGGCTCTTATTTTTGCTCGTATGGTGTGGAATTCGGTTCAGCGTCCGACCAGAAATTTGAGAGTTCGATATTTGGCAACTGGCTCTAGTAGTCGACCTAAATTCCAAAGAAATAGAGGACTTCGAAACTTCCTCCACCTTACTTTTATTGCAAATACTGATCACAAAACTCCGCACAGTTTCTCATTGCTCCTTTATTTATTGAATTCGAAAAATAGAAGATCTATTTATTGGTATTCTGGAAAAGTTCTTAGGAGAAATCATGTATCTATCTCTTCATCTGCCTACCCCCCCCCCCTCCTTCTTTCATGAACTTTCTCAGCACCCACTTGTCTACGGCGTCAAATGCTGCTTCGAAATCCACCAAAAGTGCTACTTGCTCCCCTTCTTCTGGTTCAAGTTCTTATTTACTAGAACGTTTCGTTGTATTTTGGATCGTTTCTTCAAAAATGTACATTTCCCATTTTGAATGCTTCCCTCACAATTAAGGTAGGGACTGGGCATCTTTTAAAGTAGACTTCTCCATTATTATCAACCTTATCAAAGAATATGATAAAATTCATGAGACATTTGGAAAACCTCTCGAGTATATTCGCATATATTTGCCTGAAGTTAAGAAGTTTTCTTGCCTAAATTCCACTTGTATTCCGTATAGCTTTATTGGAGAGTAGGATTCTCTATTTCTGTTGCAATTCCCCACGATTGCAAGGCAAACTTAGTATCTTTGAATACTCTTTATTTTAAATAAACGTGAAATATCCCAAAGTGTATGAAGTATTTTAGAGTATAATAATTATCATAAAGTACCTTGAAATATCTTGAAATATCCTGAAGTTCCTCGAAATATTTCTAAGTTCATGAAATATCTTAAAGTATAATGGAATATCCTGCAACATCTTGAAGTACGTAAAAAATCCTGAAGTATGCGAGGTACTTCAAGTTTTTGAATCATCCCAAAGATCAGAAAAATTTCTCAAAATATCTTGAAGTGTCTTGAAGAGGCTTGGAGTAACATGAAATATTATAAAGTACTTTGAAAAATTCTAAAGTATCTTAGAATATGATAAAGTATCTTAAAATACCTGAAAGTATCTTCAAGTACGTAAAACATCTTGATGCATGTGAAGTATTTCGAGTATGCAAATTTTCCTTAGAACATTAGGAAATATCTTGAAATATCATGAAGTGTTTCGGAATATCATAAAGCATTTCGGAATATCATGAAGCATTTCGGAATATTCTTGGGTATTTTTAAGTACGTGGAATATTATGTAGTATGTAAAGTATCTTAATGTATGCAAACTACTCTGAAGTACATTGAAATATTCTGAAGTACCTCAAAATATCCTTAAATATCCTGGATTACCTTGGAATATCTTGTAATCTTCTGTAGTAACCTGAAATACCTCGAAGTATCCAGACGTATCTAATAGTACGTGAAACCCACATCCTACCAGCTCTGAATCCTGCCTGTGTTTCCGGCAATATACCTTTCCCCTCGACATCATTTTATTAGCCTTTCCGCTAGTACCATTGCGTATATTTTGTACGCTGTTTTCATCAATGTGATTCCTCTATAATTTTCCTGCTTGTCCCTGTTCTCTTTTTCATACAAAAGCACTTTTAACCCCTCTCTCCACTCTCCCGGAAAACCCTCACCTCTCCAAACCTTCTTAACTACCTCTTTCAGTCTGTCTCTAACTGCTATTGTACCAAATATCCATGCTTTATTCTGCACCCCGTTGGAGCCTGCTGCCTTCGACCTTCTTAACTTTTTTATCTGCAACTCTATCTCCTCGTCATTCAACTTCATCCCTTCTTCCTTCCTCGTCCTTCTACTTCCCTCATCTCTTTTTCGTTGGTCTGAGCCCTGGAACGACTCTCTAAAAAACTCTCTCCACTCCCCACTTCTTATCTTATCACTCATCCCCTCCCTACGCTTTCTAAGCCTATTAATTACCTCCCGCACGTCCCCCTCGGTCCTAACACTTTTCAACTTCTCCTCCAGATCTTCCTCTCCCCCTTGCTCTTTCCTTTGACACATCATCCTAAACTCCTCCCTCATTTTTACGTATTCTTCTCTCTTCGCGGTACCCTCATTCCATTTTCTATACTTCTTTTTAACCCTTCTCTTTATCTTTTTGCATTCTCTATCCCACCATGGTTTCACAATCCCTTTCTTCTTCTTTCTGAATATTTTCTTTTGCACACACGTTTTTACCTTCACTTTCAGATCTTCCCATATCTCTTCTACCAACTCCCCTTCGAAACCTACTTCTCCTAACTGCTCCTGGTATTTCTCCATAGCCTCGCTCGTTCATATTTCTCTCTCCCCCATCAAAACTCCTTCTGCTTGTCTTCTGCCGCCTCTACCCTCCTTCCCACAGCCTTGCACATTCATGACCACATAGTCTATCACTGAAGCCCCCACCTTGCTCACATATGTGTACTCCCCGTTTTCGTCCCCTTAGGCCAGTCTGCACAGAAAAAATTTGCCAATAAATGCAATGTTTTTGAATTTTTGCAGTTATATAAAAAACGTTTTTTCCTA
The DNA here is from genome assembly GCA_011762715.2 of Neuroterus valhalla. Taxonomy (NCBI): domain Eukaryota; kingdom Metazoa; phylum Arthropoda; class Insecta; order Hymenoptera; family Cynipidae; genus Neuroterus; species Neuroterus valhalla. Next base: position 808 of record WSXT02202348.1, on the reverse strand, counting down.
ATGAACAATGTTGATTTGCAACTCCGTCAGAGATCGGAAATATGTATATTTAATAAAAAAGACATTTTATTGAATAGACGCTCGAGAAAAAATTAAATATTTCTGCAAATGGAATAGTACATGGAATTAAGTCCTCTCATACGAAATTTAAATTTGCAACCAATTCGAAGGTCCGGAAAATGTGTATTCATGGATTGATTGGAGTTTTGTTGATAACTTTTAGGAAAAAATTAAAATAAACTTGCCAACTTGCCTAATGATTCAAATTATTGTTTGTAACTAAACGCAAAATTTGCAACCTCATTGTTTATACGCTACATGCAGTTCTTTATATCTGCTGATTTTTGATTTTTTTAAAGTGTGACTCGGTGAGAAAAAATGTAATAATTTTGCAAAGTGGTTGCAATTAAAATTTTTAGACATTGAATTTTTTTTCCATTTTGAAAAAAATATAATGAAGTTGCAAATGGAGGTATGATTAAAAAATACCAATTTAAAATGCAGTTTAAAATTTCAACCCAATTGAAGATAAGGATCTTATGGAAATGCCAAATTCTTTGTATTTTTAGTATTTGACTTTTAGAAATGTTTTATTCTAATTATAAACATTTAGATGTTTACAACCGTTCCTCAGTGCACTAATTCACATTTATAAAGTTGGTGGCACCTGTGTAATTTATATGAACCAACAATTGTTAGTGATTTGTAAAAATTGCAGGAAATTTGAAATTCACTACGATTTTAGGAAGTTGCGCAAAAGTTGCATAATAATATTATCATTTGAACCAATTTTTTTTGTCTATCTATC
>WSXT02202337.1:0-18585 GCA_011762715.2 Neuroterus valhalla | reverse complement strand
AACCTTCAACTAGAATAATTCAATTTCCCACGAAAAATTAATTTTCAACCAAAAAATTCAATTTTTCAACAAATTGGTTGAACTTTGAACTTTCAACGGAATAATTGAATTTTGAATTCAAAAAAACAAATTTTCACCGAATTGCCGAATTTTGATACAGAGAATATCAATTTTTCACCAAAAATGAAACACTCCAATATTTAATTGAAATAATTGATTTTCAACCAAACTGATGAATTTTGATGTATAATGTTGGAACTTCAAATTGATAGATGTATTTTAGGCAACAAGATTTGATTTTGATGGAACCAATTGTTACATTTTCAAACAAAAATGTAAATTTTCGACTGTAGCAATTGGACTTCAAGCCAGAAAGAGGAATTTTCAACTGAAAAAATTAATCTTCAAGCAGAATAATTGCATTTTTGACCAAAAATTGATTTCCGACCAAAAAACGTACTTTTTCAACAAATTGTTTAAAATTTAAACTATAAAAATAATCGTTTCTACCCAAAAAAGGAATATTAACGTTTTTGGCTTCGAGAGATAATTGTTCAACGAACATTAGTTTTTTCAACTGAATGAATTTTCGAATAAAATAAAAAATATTCAACTTGAATGGTTAACCGTAATAACAATTTTTAAGATTTTTTTCAATTCCTGTACTTTGCAATTAATTCGCTATTTGTGTAGAAAATTATTCTTCATGATGAAAAATCCATCTCTTCCACATAAAATACAGTCTTTACAGGTAAAGATTCATCATTTAACCCGAAAATTCAATTGTTTCATATTCAGTCGAAAATTGATCTTTCCTAGTTGAAAAGTCACATATTTCGTTCAAAAATCGATATTTTCGAAGAAAATTATCTTTTTCATCGAAAGAGAATTCTCTTGTTTAAAAAATAATAATTACGGTTAACCATTCACGTTGAATATTTTTCGTTTTATTCGAAAATTCATCTAGTTGAAAACACTTACGTTCGTTCAACAATTATTATCTTTCGAAGCCAAAAACGTTGATTTTCCACTTTTTGGGTAGGAATGATTATTTTTATAGTTTGAAATTTAAACATCTTTTGGAACAAGTACATCTTCTGGTTGAAAATTAATTTTTGGTTGAAAATGAAATAATGCTGCTTGAAGATTAATTTTTTCAGATGAAAATTCGTCCTTCTAGCTTGAAGTTCAATTGCTACAGTTGAATATTTACAATTTTGTTTGAAAATATAACCATTTGTTTTATGAAGATCAATTTTTATTGCTTAAGATACATTTATTTATTCGAAGATTCATCATTCTACCTCAAAATTCATCAGTTTGGTTGAAAATCAATTACTTCAATTAAAAATTGGAGTGTTTCATTTTTGGTGGAAAATTGATCTTTTCCATTTCAGAATTCGACAATTCCGTGAAAATTTGTCGTTTTGAATTTAAAATTGAATTATTTCGTTAAAAGTTCAAATTTCAATCCATTTGTTGAAAACCTTTTTTTTTTGGTTGAAAATCAATTTTTCGTGAAAAAATGAACTATTATAGATAAAGGTTCATCACTTCAGTTAAAAATTAGTCTTTCTGTTTTAAAATTCAACTACTTCAGTTAAACATCTATATAATTTCATTCATTCCTCCATCATTCTGTGTAATAATTGTAATAATTTATTTGGAAGTTATTTTTTTGTTTGTTGAAATTTATTTTTTTCTGTTATAAGTAATTTTCTTTCACTGAAAATTCAACCTATTCTAATTGAAAATTACATAGTTCTGGTTAAAATTCTATATGTTTCGTTAAACATCCATTTTTTTCAATTTCAAATATGAGTGTTCAAATTTTTGTTTTGTTAAGGAATCTTTTTTTTTTTGAAAACACTAATGCTTGGTTTAAAATTGGTTTTTAAACTAAAAATGTTACTGCTCCATTTTTTGTTGAAAATAATCATTTTTTCACTTTAAAATTTGACTATTTTGTTAAAAAATGAGTTTTTTTATTAGAAAATGATTCTTTCTATTTGAAATTTAATCTTCTTGTTCAGAAATCTACCTTCTTGGTTGAAAATTGAAGTGATCCAGTTAAATATATTATCTTTTTAGTCACAAATTCATCTTCTTGTTTGGAAATATAAATTTATCTAATAAATATTAGTCTCACGTGTTGCTGTTTCATTATTAGGTACCACTTGACGAAATGAATGTTCAGTCGCATGGAACACTGAATATACTGTTCTATAAATACGGACTATTCAAAAATCGTGTAACTATTATAAAACACCTTAATAAAATATAAATACTTCATTAAACTACTTAAAATTCGTTACCAGTAGGTAAATAATGAGTCGAGCTTTTGAATAAAATGTTTGAAGTACCTTTCAATCAAATATGTATAGCTCAAAAATGTAAAACAAAAGAAATAATACACGTCACTCTTTTACTCCAAAGGACAGTTTTTTTCATGCAACCTGATACGGGAATTTTATTTTATTTTTTCTCTGCATTTTGAGGTAATTTCAGAAAGAAATTGTTCTAATCAATTAATTAGTTGTTAAAAATCATAAATAAAATATTATGAATACTGAATAAGTTAAAAATTCTTTGTAGTTTAGGATAGTGTCATATGTTTCATAAACTAGGACAATGTTCCATAATATGGACTTTTACCTTATAACGCTACCAAATATAACGAAATGTAACAATTTTCCACGTGACAGACTATTATATGCTCTTAAAGAACGCATTAAGACCTAAAAACTGTATTGTTTGTTAGTTTGAGAGCATGTTACGGTCTGTAACAACTACTTTTTACAAATTAGGTTCGGCAACTTTATACTTGTAGTAAAATTTTAGGAAATAATTGAAAATATATTTTGAGTGTTTTCAATTTTCGTTATGTTCCAATGATTGAATTGTATTTATTCTATTACAGAAAAGGCTTTGAAGACCTGTTCTTCATTAGATCTCAAACATAGAAAATTATTGAAATCGCAATATGTAAATAATATGAAAATACAAATGGACAGACAATTGTGCCCTTGTACATTGTAATTTCCAAAAATTTCGGAAAAGATATTTCCATTTTTAGATAAAGGAGCGACTGAATATTATTCATATAATTAATCACGTGAAAGACTCAATGCCTTAAGATACAAAACAAACAAAAGCCTAATGGATGGTGATTTCTCCTTATCATTTCAGATGCAAATGGATTTCCAGATCTTCGACAATTCAGAATGGATCCAAAAGAAGAGGATGGTCGAGTTATCACTGGAAAGCTCGAAGTGAATCTAGAAAAATTTTTACCAGCTTGGCTGCGAGCTTACTCGAATGAAGAGAAATTATCCCTTAACGTTTTTGTAAAAAAGGGAACATATACTTTGCGGGAATATGATACAACGAGAAAATACACGACTGTTCGGCGTGGTAATATGATTGCTTATATTCGTGACGGCTCTGATAAGTATGGTATAGCTGATGCTTTAGAAGAGTATCATGACATGAATCATGGTCCTCACAATCCTCTAGAAAAGGACCATGTCTACGTGAATATGCCAACGGGTAAAGCTGATCCACCTAATATCGTCTATCGTTCTGTTTTACAAAACATTGAGAAGGTCAATGAAGGCTGGGCGGTAATTCCAGAACCAAGATTTATAGAATGAGATATCTGGAGGAAAGTTATGTTAAGGGTCGACTGTTTTGAGATGACCATCTGATCGGATTGCCGGAAATATCCTCTTCTTGCAGCATACTTCTTTGTCATCAAGGGTTATCTCACCACTCCCGGATTTTCAAGAGAATAAGATTTTCAAGTTTATGATTTATTCACATATTTTCTCAGCACATTTTCCTGAATCTCTTCCAAATTAGGGCCAAGCGATAATTAGTTTTATGGATTTATGTCCTACGTAGCATTCTTCTTATTTCTGAAAATTATTAGCAGGAATTAGTTTCGAAAATATGGTATTGAGAAAATAAATATCCTTGAACTAAATGTAATTCACTTGTAAATGAAGTTTCAACTCGGCAGTAACCCAGAAGTTCTTGATATTTTACAAAATTTCAGTATATTTGGCTTGTTGTAAGCTTGTTGTACTTGGAAACTACTATCATCTGGAATTTTTAACTTCCGGCGATCATCCACAAATAGTTTAACATATCAAAGCTTACCTACGGCCGATAAATCATTGACGAAATCGATTACCTGCAGAAACAAAGAAAAATTTCACATAAAGACCGGAGATCTATTCAAATTCTGAATCGAATATTGCTTTCATTTCTACCGTGCCTGCACATGATCTACCCATAATAACCGGCTGCTCGTGGTTTACTTAGGTTAGGTCTGTCTAATCGACGTTGAAGTCTAGTTTGGGTAGAGTAATATATTATAAATTCATGTGACCCAGAGTAATCTAAAGTGATCCGACGTAATCTTGAGTTATACGACGTGTACGAAATTAATCTGAAGTACTCCAGTGTAATCTAATTTAATCGCAGTAATTCAGACTAATCCAAGTAATCCGCAATAATCTGGAGTGATTCGCAGTATTCCGGGGTAATCCGGAGTAATTCAGGGTAATCTGGTAATCCGAGGTACTCCGGGTTTATCCAGGAAAATCCACTTCCGCTGGATCGCGATTCCAATAATCAAGATTGTTCAAAACAATGGTAAATATTGTTGGTTGTAAGTATACCCCCTTAGAAGTATCATTTCTCATGGTTAGATACACATTTCATCAAGGAAACAAAATTTATTTTCGAAAGTGACTGTTAAATGCATTGATCTCAGTTTTCAGGATTTGATGATCGACTGGTAATCTACCAGTTCTTAGTCTTCGCGATGTTATAACAAAGAATGATACTGAACAGACAGCACAAATATGAGATATCATTGTTCTTTGGCATTTTCTCACATGAATAACTAACAAGCAGACACTTTTCTGCTAAATCAGCCTGCACACACTTTTCAAGAATATGATAAGTTGAAAAAATGGAATTGCATAAAACCTGAATGTCATAAATCATATCCTACGTGCATGAGGGTAAGTCAAGAATGTAAAATAAAGAAGATAAAAAAAGACTTGTGCTGAAATGTTGATGTGTTATCACCGATAAGGATCTGTCCCCAAGGTGTCCCACAAAAGTCTACAATTTTCAGTTCCGAATACACAATTCCGAATCTCTCCGAGTACGGAGAAACAAGAACGAAGGTAATTTTTCTCTATATCATACAGCTTTCTCGATTTAAAATGTATTGGGAGTTGCGGGATACTATGTGCGTCAGGAAGCTAGATATTTTTCATCATATCTCAATCAAAAATTCGACCTTCGATGCCTGTAAAGCGGGTCGAAAATCGAGTTTCCGGCCCTAAGGAAGAAAGTGACAGATCAATGCAAATGACGGTGTTCTGTGTACATTGATCAGTCACTTTCTTCCCCTGGTAGAAAACTCGATTCTCGACTCGCTTCACAGGCATAATGGAAACGGAGAAAGAGGGATGTGAGAATAATAAGGTGAAGAATGGTCTCGAACTCTGGTCAGGAGTAGACGTGGAATCACACGCTAGCCAAGGAATTGGTCTAATTATAAATGAGAGAGCAAAAGAGCATGTCAAAATGTATAATTGTGTATCTTCTAGGTTGCAATGGGTTGAAATGAAAGTAAGAATTAGCAGACTGTTTATTGTAGCATGCTACGCTTCTGTTGATGGTGACAGTAGAGAGGCAAAAGACAACTTCTGGGACTGGTTGAATGATGTGATAGAAACATGTGATTCATGTGATTCATGGTGAAATCCATAGTATGATCGACTTCGTTGTAGCGGATGAAAGACTAAGAGGGCTTGCACAATATACAAGGGCTATGAGAGGTGCTGAATGCGGATCGGATCACTATCTTATAGTTTCAAAAATGAACTTAGGTCAAAGATGAAAGAGAAGAAAAATTATTTAAAAATCCAAGCTGACGCGAGTGAGACTAGAGAATATGCAAAAACCAGAAGTACAAATAATTTATTGTAAAGAGCTGGATAAATCTTTAGGGCACCACAAAGATAATTGGATGAAAGAATGAGACAACACAAATGTAAATGGTGCTTGGATAATACTGCGGAATGGAATCTTTAAGAGTGCTTCGGAAGTGAATGCTAAGATGAAATCCGGCTGTGTGAATTTATGAATATGTGTGCTGTGAATCGCGAAGTTCCGAGTGATTGGAGAAAGGCGATTATTGCCCAATCTACAAGGAAAGGGGTGATCCAGGCAACTGCAATAATTATAGAGCTATCAGCCTTCTGAGTACTGTAGGAAAAATGATTACCAAAACACTTAATAATAAAGTCATGGAAGTAACAAAGGAAAGGCTCTGGGAAAACAATGTGGATTTATGCCAGAGGGATCGTACACAGATCAGATATTTAGCTTATGACCAATCACGAAAAAACCTAAGAGTAAACAAAAAAATTTTTTGTGCATTTGTTGATCTGGAAAAAGCTTTCGACAAGGTAGATAGAACTAAACTTTGAGAGGTCTTAGAAGAATACGGAGTGGATGGGTGGCTTCCGAAAGCAATACAAGCAATATATAATAGGAGCAAAGCAAGTGTGAAAGTAAATGAACAACTAAGCGACTGGTTAGATATCAGGCAGGGCGTTAGGCAAGGATGCGTTATGTCCTCTTAGATGTTAAATATATACATGGACAAATGTCTGGGAATGGCTCTATTTGAGGAGGAAGATGTTGATCTTTGGACGGTGAAGATTCGTGGCCTTGCGTTTGCAGATGACAAGATCGTTACGGCAGAATCAGCCGAGGATTTGCAGAGGGTGTTGAGCAGACTGTATACCAGCATGAAGAGCATGGGTCTCAACATTAATGTCGAAAAAACATAAAATCATGGTGTTTAAATGTAAGGATGCAAAAACACATTGTAATATTACCCTGAATGAAGAGAGGATAGAACAAGTTGATAATTTCGTGTATCTTGGAAGTTTATTCACTTCTGGCGGGAAGAAAGATGCAGAGATTAACAGACGTACAGATGAGGGCAGAAAGATTATCAGCAGTGAACGGGGTATTACTGAAAGTAGAAATGTAACAAATAAAGCTGAAATTGTGATATATAATTATGTACTAGCATCAACTGTCCTGTACGGTAGCGAGAATGGATAAAGAACGAATTATAAAGCAAGTGTATCTAGGTAGGGTGAATGCTAGCGCACCCAGAGGCAGACAAAAGGAGGAATGGATAGTATGTGTAAGCGAGACCCTCAAGATGAGAAATACAAATTGCCGTAATGCACAAGAGCCTGTATAAAAAAATGCATGGATGTGGAAGAAGCAAGAGATGTATGCCAGGATAGGGATGTTTGGGGAGAAATTGTATATAAAAAAAAAGGTTGAAGCCTGAAACAAACGATTTTGGATACTAATTGGCCCGTGTAAGGATATCGCTTAGTGTACTATTTCAATGACTCCGCGGAACTCTTTGTACCGGGTGTTTGCTAGAGAGATCAGGAAACGACACGTGTCGGAGCGATGTTGCACAGGACGAGTGTGTCGTTTGGAAGCAGGAACAGGCTGGACTTGCTTATGCTGCGTATTGTTTTAATCAGGTTACACCTCGCAGGTTGCCGAAGTAGCCTCGCGTATAGTCATTCTGCTTAACAATTCAGTTAAAGCCTCTGTTTACTAAAAATCCCGCATCTTCAATAAAAAATGGAAGCAGCTTCTTTCTGCTCGCAAAAAACAGGCAATGAATTCTAAGACTGATCTAATATCTATTCCTGCTTCCTTCTCATACATATCCCTCAATCAAAATTTCCCATGTCATTTCCACTTCCCAATCTTTCCTCATCTATCCTCTATTTTCCAGTAGTACAGCGTAGCTGGAACCGAACGAGTTACGCTTACCCCGAGAGAGATTTGGCTTAATGGTATAATAATAATAATATTAATGACATCAATAATTCTGATAGCGATTAGCTGTTTATTCTGTGACCTATGATGCAGAAGTATTCCAGGAAATGATTTGTAATCAACTAAACTGTGATTTGAGTTTGTTACGTAATTATTTTAAAGAATTTTCATTAGTTATACTGTGATAATATCATACTTTAAACGAGTAAACGGATTCAAATCAAATGTCTTAGAATGTTAATGTCTGTAGAGTACATATTTTAACAAAGTTGCATTCTGGTAAGATTTGTTGATGCTATATGTATGTCTATGTATACACAGGTTCCTTACAACCCTTCCGACTAAGACATGATAACAATTATTTGTCCTAACCAATTATCAAAACAGCATCAAAGCATCATGAGAGCATAGAAATTAAATAACGACGCTAGAATTTATCACTTAATTAAAGTAGCCAATTCATTTCATATAGGGAATACCATGAACTGTAGAAAGGATTCTCTTATGTCCTTTATCATATCGTATCACTCGCACCCAAGCTTCCCTTCGAACGATATGAATTCGAACGTAGGTATGAAGCCACTATAAGTTTCATTTAAAATAGCGGTAAGTGGAAGGTTTATCGGAGAATAGGTGGTGAATGAAATTTGAAGCCCTTATCGACTTGACGGATCCATATCGAATTCGGGTGTGGATACTGAATGTACTGTAAACCAGAACGATGGACTATAGTAGGCGGATAAGCTTCACCCGATGTCAGATTCACGTATACGTGGTCCTTGGCTGGAGAATTGTGAGTACCATGATCATGATTTATATCACCATACGCTTCTAAAGATTCAGCTATTTGCTTCGTGCATAAGTGTGCAGCGATACCAGTGGCGATTTCCGGAACTTCCGCCTCGCCATTTACATAGGTAGTAATAGTCAAAAAAGTGTGAAGGGCTATTATTCAAATACAATCTTGAGTATTATTACTGAAAAGGAGTTCTTATAGGGAAATATAATTCAAAGTATTGATCAACCATAAACTACTTGTGAAAGTTCTGTTACAAAATTTCAATTTCATGATGATCACGTACATCCTCCAATTCTCAGAGCCACTGAATGACATCACACACAGAGAAAAAAAGGTTCCGGCTAGCAGACCAAGCTACTCATGCTGTGTTTCTCATTGCGCAAATAATAATTAGGTGAGAGCGATATGATTACAACAGTACGTTTATTTTTTTTGTGTACCCAGTGTAGTTTTCTAATCAAAAATTCGGTTATCATCTCAAAGGAATGTCTATAATTCTACATGATTTTTGAATGTGAATCAGATTGAACGTATAAGATCCAATAATATTTGCTAATGCTGTATTATAAATAATATATATTAATATTAAAATCAAGAGGTAACAAAATAAAATGTGATGTTTTCGAACGTACTCGGAATTGACTCCGGAAACTGAATTGTTCCCGAAAAAAATTATTTCTTCTAGTTGTAGCAATAATAGATTGTATCTGAGAATCATTTGGATGCCTATTTCGGCAGCAACGCAGACATAAACATCTATATAATATTGGCAAAGAAAACATCCACCGCGGGCAAAGAAGCGCTGCTGTATCAAAACAAACATGGCTGCCTATGGGATTCGGCATGCTTATAATTAGCATTAGTCTTAACACGTTTATTCAGGTAAAGTATAATTTATATGTGATAAAAATGTTGCTACTCTCTCTAAAAGCATTGTGTAAATATGATGTTGCAACGCTGTCTTCTAGAAACATGATCGAAGATGAAAGAGCAAACTCGTATTTGTTGATCAGTATCTTGAACCTTGAGTCATTTTAACCATTCGGATCGTTTATCAACAACAATGCTTTCTCCAACAAGATTTTTCACTGTAACAGTACTACTACCTTATGTACTTCTCACTGATTAATCTGACACAAAATTAATTATTATCGCCTTATTTGAATGCAACACGCATATAAGAAATGCTACGTGTATCTCATAGGCAGCCATGTTGGTTAGTTCGATAGCTGGCCAGCAGGTCTCGCATTGCAACTTTAAATTCCCAATAGACATTTTTATATCCTTTACTACTATTTTGTTATCTTTATATTCTTTGAGAAAACTAATAATTGGAAACCATGTGATTCTGGATGAATGAATAGACTCTATCCTCAAACACAATATTATTTGCCTAGAATATCAGATAAAGTTAGTCGCATTAGGATAAATTTTGCATAAAAGGATTCCTTTTGAGACAAATGAAGGGCGCGGGATCAAGAGGGCCTAGCCAGCACTTTTTTTGAAATTGAGTTCTTCACATTTTTTCATTCTCTGATCAAATACCCATAACGAGCTATATTGCAAAGGAATTTTTTCATTTTCTTGGCCTAAAAAAAAATGGTTGAAAAGCGTCAAAGTCCTAATTCGAGGGGCATCGAGGGATCAAGAGGGCCTTACTGCCTATTGAGTCTTATGGGAAATCGTATTTTGCGCAAGATTTGACGAGGTCATAGCATTTGGTATTGATGCTGGAAACATTCTAATATTCCAAGGTCATGCTCAGAGCTTGGAGGCAATTACCTACGGTGGATAATTTTTTTGGGGGGTTATGTTGCAATGTTGGTCGATGAAGCGGTCGATTCCGAGAACCGCTTCAGCATTTTCAGCCTATTTATCGGTAAGTTATTCAAATTTTCAAAACAGTGGAAATGAGGCGTTGTAGAGCAAAGCCTCACAAATATTTCGGTTATTTTGACACAAAAACATCATGAGGAGTACGAGCGATTCTTGTGAACTTTTCTAATTTGTACAAATTTTTCAAAAATTAAAAACAATGTATGATTTCAATAAACAAACGAAAAAGAAACAGCGTTACCCTCAATACCCTCGCACACAACTGGAAATTGCAACGGAGGCCATATTTGTTCTAATGTGGAAGTATATGGCTCGACGCAGTAAGGCCCTTTTGATCCCTTGGTACTCTTTGAGTTAGGTCCCTGCTTATTTCAAACACTCATAATTCTATCATTTTCTAACGAAATCGATCAAACTCAAGGCACAATAATGAAACCTGGTATCAAGGATGTACACTGAGAGAAGTTTAGGGCAGTTGTTGTACTGAACAGAGGTCAGCAGCAGCGCTTCGATTCGAGATTGCTGCTGCGCGAGTTTGGCACAGCAGTGCTTTCAAAATTTGGGATGTCGATTGTATCGTACTGCGCTATAGCCTATAGGGGTCGCCACGATCGCGTCGCTCTGCGATCTCTTTGCTTGCGGACTGCAGCCTTCTACTTTTGGCACCGCATGCGCAGGGCTCCTAAAACCGTGCACGATATACGCTTCGCTTCTTGTATTGCAGCCGTACATACGGGTACGATTACTGCACCAACCTTATCTCTCAGTGTACATTTTTAAAAGCAATTACTTCCATCAACAGCTTTCGAAAAGAGAAAAATTTTTCGACGCCCTGTAAAATTAGAAAAATGTTGGTTAGGCTCTTTTGATATCGCGCCCTTCAAATGGCTCACGAGAACATTTATTCGACTCGAGATCGTCTTCATTATATCACTTGCTTACGAAAATTCTCGCAGCTCAGCACTATAGACATAGCTTATCGGATTAGACCTACCCGAAGGAACTGTCAAATATATGTAGTTTTCCGCTGGGTAATCAGGTCGTGATTTGTGATGACCATGATCATGATTGTTGACAAGATAAGTATTGAAAGGTCGAGCTTCAAAGAATCCAAACCATCCTAAACGTATATGAGCGACCATTGAAGCCTCTCGCCGAGAACTAGTATCAGTTTCCCTTACAGCTCCAGTGAAATGTACTTTATCTCTCGTTCGTAGGAAAAAGCGAAATTCATTGGTAGGTTGGCTACGTTGCAGCCAAGTAGGTATATGTGTGATAGAAGGAGTTCCTAAACTTCCAGAGTATAGCATTCCATCCCCAATTATAACATGGAAGCTGTTTATACAGAGATGCGGAAAACCATTAGGGGTAGTATCTGTAAATCCACCTGCAACTAATATTATAAGAAAGAATCAACATCAATCAATTTTGTAGGCTTCTATCCTCTGCATTTAATAAATAGGAATATATATTCCTGTAACAAGTGCGGAATCAGCATTTCAACCCATCATACAAGTATTTTCAGTACATCCTCTTCGTTAAAAGTTCGATGGGAAAGACCAACGAATTCAGAAGAATAAAAATGCAATTATTGAGCATGAGCAGTGGATCTGTCATTGATCAGTACTGTTTGTTCCTTTCGCTATAGTGTCTACATACAGCTACAGAACATCGACTTTTTCAAGAAGGTGCAATACTTTTCACAATAAGTGGAATGATTCTTAAAGCAATAGCAGAAAACTTCGAGCCTTCAAGCTTCTTTGTGAATACGAACAAATTAGGAAGAAATGAAATGGATTCAATAGCTCTCAACCAAGTTGGATTTGTAGCGGAATTTGATGCTTCAGAACTTGTTATTCTCCAAACAAGTACGGTGACAACATCCGTCCGTATTTTCTTGAACACTTTACCTTTTTGGAGGACGCGTGTTTTATTCTACAGGCTCACACACTTTGTCTAAGTTCTGAGGTGAGTTATTGAAAGTATGGGAATCTTTTTTTTCAATATAAATGAACTCAACTGGTTTTCCCAACATTTTTGACTGATGAAAAGTATTGTGAATGATAAGCCGAATATTGTGTTAAAAAAATATGGATAAGTTGTACTTTCATGAAATTATAGTTTAGAGATTCTAGGTTTCATTTCGATCCCATCCAAAATTTCCGCACTTTCTCACAAAACTTCTTCTATTAGCTTGAAATTCTATTAGTTTTGTAAAAATTCAATAATTCGGTTGAAAAAGTACCCGATTGGTAAGAAATTGTCTCTTTTGTTCATATAAGAATATGATAGGATGTTGGAATCCAATCGTTCTGATATCTAGGAATGATAAAAAGAGGATAGCACTACGTTACACAAATGTTCGAATAGTGAAAACAATACTTTTTAAGAATAAAAGCCTGGAAGTGCCTTTTGCAATTTAAAAAAATGTATTGAACAGTTTCCCTAATTCGGGAAACGATTTTATTACATTAATGAAATCTTCACGTTTTGAGACCCGCCGAGTCATAAAACAACGATTTCTACAACAGTGTCTGCCTGTCTGGCTGTCTGTCATCTGTTATTTGTAGACTCGATACATTTCGGAAGGATTACCATATTAGACTCTGCTTTGGCATATTTTTGCAAGTACAAAAAAAAGGCGAGTTCGTTCACCAGCTGTTTTTGAGCAACGGTTCCGGTATTATCCATCGAAAAAAGCTTTAAGGAAGATCAAAAACGCACATTTCCGCCGCAACTATGCGAGGTGCAAAGAAATATTGAGAAGCTTGAATATTTATCTCAAAGAGATTAACAAATATGTATCCCATTCTACAGAATAAAAAATTGCAATCTTCGTACCAAACTATGAAAGCCAAGGAGAAATAATAATGAGAAAAATTATTTTTGCCTCTCAAGCATTTAAAATTCGCGTTTTTTAGTCCGTGTTGCGACTATAAAAATGGCACTTTTTGAGGCAGTACTACTGCGCATGCGCAGCCTTTTTTCGGCTATCAGCTGCCTGAAAATGAGCTTACGTGCTTCAAAATGGTGGCGCGGTAGCAAAGGTAGCAAACAAGTGCCGTGTTTACAGTTATGTGTGTGTGATAAATGACATTTCTTTCTTTCGTTTGTATTCATATGTATAAACGTCAGTTATATAATTACATTCACGTGACTAAAAAACGCTCATTTTTAATATTTTCGAGGCAAAAGTATCGTGTGTGGCACGGCCACAAAATGTATATTTACCCGTTCCAATCGTAATAACAATTTTCAAGCAGTGAGAAATTCCATTTGCCAGCCAAGTTATGCAAAATGAGAATCTCAAGGGCGAGTATTGTAATGAGAATGTGTCCCTCAAGGTCGGTAGAGCCAGAGGTGAAATTTTTTGAAACTTTTATCAATTACAAAATTTAAAAAAATCTAATAATATTCTAAAAAATAACGGGTTCTAGTAGTTTTGAGACATTTGCAACTCTGTATATGCTTCACATTATGAGAAGAACTAAGCACGAAGTGCGAGAGTCGAAAGAAGCCAAGCGCGTCCAGCGAGGTTTATTCCTCATAAACATTATTTGCATATTATTATTATAACATATTATATACATTATAACATATTATTTTCCATTGATTCCCTAAAATATTTTCAAGGCTCGCGTTCCGTTTTCAGGAGTCCAAACTTCAATTCAAGGCTTTATTAATATTTGTGGATGATTACTTCATTTATCCTTCAAAAAATATAGAGTGTCAGAAAAGAAACGGTTGATTTCAGATCTGGAAATGTTCAAAATTTTCCATATCCACACTCAGAACCTTCAAACTTATTATTCTCAACGAAATCTTATACAGATTTCATATAATAGAAGTATAGAATTGTTCTTGAGCAGTTGAGAAAAGACCCAGGAAAATGAGTTGTTTTCTCGAACTTGCGAGCCTCGCGCATCAAGAATATGCCCACGCAGTGAGCAAAATTTTTTTTTTTCGGTTCTGGATTTTGACTTTTATGTGAGAAATTCGTATTTTCGGGTAAAAAATTATCTTTAGTGTATTCTAATTGGGGTCAGTTAGGGATTAAACTAATTTGTTGGAAAATTTTTACTATCGGGCTACGAATTCAACTCTCATGTCTGAATTTCGTATTTTTGTTTACACATTCGAAAAATGTTGTTGAAAAAGTTTGCGTTTCTGAGTGAAAGAAGTTTCTCGGCTAATGACAAAAATCAATCCCAAAAATGGATACTAACAATTCTAAATTAAAACTGGAAGCTTTTAAGTCAACATGCATTGAGATATTGTGTGCCCAGAATTTTTCATAATTATCAGGAATGATGTTGCATATCACTTACGTTCAAATTGAAAGAAGCTCAAGCTTGCGAGTAGTAGAATCTTGGTAAAAATCTTCATTTTTCTGAAATTGCTGAAAATAATAAAAAAGTGAAATCTGATTTGTAAAGATCTCTGTGTGAACGGTGCCTTGAAAAACATCTGCTGTTTATACCAGTATTTAGGACTTCCATCTGATAACAAGGCTTCATTTATTCTTCTAAAATGGACGTGTAGAAGGAGGGAGATTGTTGAGCAAGAATCTCAATATTTTCCATATTTGCTTGAATCAATACACATATGTGGAACTTTCAGGGTTATGAATAACAACAATATGTGTCAGAGATATCAAAGAATTGATAAGAGTACATTCTCGCTCTTAGGCACAGAAATGAAGAGACGTTTTCGTAGCCAGTTTCATTGACAGTTATAGATACTGTCAATCTAGTACTGGTTCATCGTAAATTCTTATTGTATATGAGAATATGAGTGTCACAAATCATCCTGAAGTATTGCTCCTATTTATGGCTTATTCCTTTTACGTTTTTATACTCTAATGAAAACGAAAGATTTTATCCTCTTTCTCAAACATAATTTTGAATAAAAATTAACCTTATTCCAAAGAATTTTATGTTTCTAATCTCAAGACTATTAGGGATATATCAGAAATACTTACTTGCAACAGCAAATCATCTTTCCACTAGTAGCTTTTCCGATTTTTAAGTATTCTAGATCTCCTGCTCAACCTGATGTAGATAAATCAAGACTTGGAAAATTCATGGAAAAGTGTTGTACGATTTTAGAATAGAGACTTCTGGAAGCAGACCTTCTTGCGCCTCTTCAAATGCACATGAATTATTAAATATTAAACGCATTCAGAATATCAACTCTAATTATATATCTTCTCCAAATGAATATTTCATATTCTGAATTCAGACACTGAATACTTTAGGATCGAAGAAGTTTATGTATTATTTATATATTATAACAACAGATTTTCTTTGGTGTACTCCATGAAGAATACGACTGACGATCTGTGAGTCATGTGTTCAGAATCTAATCAGTTTCATTCATTTCTGCCAGCCTAATTTTAGTCGAGTAATTTAGTAGGTCCGCAAACAAGTATCTCAACTGCACATTCAATTATGAACAACTAACTAGCTAAAAGCACCGGTCCTAAAATGGCGGAATAATGTAACGGAATATGGCATAGTTTTACTAGGGAAACAATAATAATCCGGTGAAAAGCAGCACTACCAAAAGGAGGACTCATGGAAATATACTTAATCCCGATTCTTCCACTGCCGCACATAGAATTAAATTTAACTTCGTAACCTCAGAGCCTCGAGTGATTCAACGGGTTCAAGAATGCAAAACTCTATCTCAATTCCTCAAAAACCCTACCCCGCAAATAAGGCTTTCCCCTTAACTCCATCTCACGTGAACAACAAGCTGACCTTACCTCAGATTGTAAATTCACTGATTCTAATTTTGTCGCTAACTAACAAGATTGAGATTATGCAAGGAAAAATGTGGTACGACCCGTTCTGGCATGGAGCTGCTGAACAAAAGAGAACGTAGCTGATAGAGATTAGAGCGCGTCGTCCTGACTCTCTTTGGCGGGCCTCCAGTGGCTAGCGCTGATTGGGTGCTACTATTGCGCTGCCGTGGGATTTGTGGGCCCACTCACTTCACCTCCTCTTCTGTATGAGAAGACTCTCGTCTTCTCTGGACCGAGTACATCCGCGTTGGCAACAAAGCACAACAAATTTAAGATGACCAGACCTGATTCTCATTCCATCGCGGGAGTCTTGGAAAAGTCTGAAATATCGCATCCAGTTCTTTGGCGTCGAGGGCCCCAAAAGAGGTTGTGAGGGTGATTCCTCCCTCAGAAAAATCGCTGCCGTGGTAAAGGGGTTTGCGCCCAGGTCAATAATTCATTCCCAGAGCCTAGAGAATGTTGACCTGCAGTGTCGTCCCTGGCCTTGGAGGCATCCAATGAAATCACGCCAGGCTCCGGTATAGTTAACGACAGCAAATGGACAGGTGGGAACCAGATGTAATCAGAATCTCGATTCTCAAGTGAAGCAAATAGCGAGTAATCCGTAGCTCCTTAGGCGCTCCTAAAGTTCCTTATATTCCTCGATGTCCCTCGTTGAATAAAGTCGATCAAGGTCGCAAACAGAGAATACAAAACAAAACCCATGAGTCCTCAAATTATCAAAATTGACCAAACAAATGCCATTGGAGTGATTCTGACAAGATCAGTGCCTAACAGACTTCTTAACCCATTTCTAGAACACTTTCTTATTTCCTTCGAACTCATTCTGCATCTTCGTATCTTCGTTAGCTTTGATTTGATCCTCGCTTACTTTCTACTAGTATATTCGCTCTACTCTTTGTATCCTCATAATCATTATCTACGCGCATCCTTTCCTTATCATTTGTACGTCTGATATTAAACATTCTTGAGTACGCTTTTTTTGTCGTTTACTGCTAGGCGTATTTCATCATTCCTTTAAGCATCACCACACTTTCTCCCTTCAGTAACAGTACCACACACTTCTGATGCACTCTCAAAGATGCCATCTCACAGTATTTTGACGTAGAAATATTTTCGAAACTATGAGTTACTGATGTATTTTGTATTCAGAGCTTCTCATAACTCTTGTATCTTTCAACAGCTCTCCTTGTCTCGTGTCCACTAGAAGGAAGTAGATAACGCGATAGCTTTCGCCTCTGCACCAAGTATACACGTGACTCATTTTGTGCCTGAAGCCAGTGCTTGTGATTTCCAAACCTTCAACTGAGCATAAACCAATCAATTTATTTCTATAACCGTTCTTGGTCGAGTCTGCGAAATGATCAATTACTCTGTTAGTATCTTCTCGTTGCACCGCAATCCAGCCAATCATATCTCTGAGTGATATTATTCTTTTGCTAGAATCTCATATTCCTATCTTATAATTCAACGAGTCCCAAGAGGTGTCTTTTGACTCGCTACTGTCAACATCAACAGGAAAAATAGCATGTCACAGTTAACAGCATTCTCATTAATACTTTCGTTTAACCGACATTGATCTACAAGATACACATTCATACTTTTGGTCGTGCTGTTTTGCTGACATCCCTTTCCCTTAAAACCCTTATCATTCAAGGCTTCAGTAATATTTCTGGATGATTGCGTCATTTATCCTCCAGAAAATATAGAGTGTAAGGAAAGAGGCAGCTGATTTCAGATTTGAAAATGTTCCAAATTTTTAATATCTAACCTCAGAACCTTCAAACATATTATTCTTAACGAAGTGTTATACAGATTTCATATAATAAAAGTACACAATCGTTCTTGAGCAGTTGAGAAAAGACCCAGAAAAACAAGTTGTTTTTATCGGAGGTATGTAAAGCATCAGAACAAGTATTGAAATAAAACGTTCCTGGTTGTTTTCCATCGATTCGTTCGAACTTCCCATACTTATTCAGAATTAGACAGCAATAATTTAATAATAAAAAATTTCACAGAGCTTGGAAGCACTCAAGCTTATACCGGGATTTTGGTGCTGGTATACCTAGTCCACCATTTAAATTGAAAAAAAAACGGTAGAGTGCTCTTCTTTAGAATATTAACTTACAAGAAATCAAGAGTGGTCAGTTGGTCGTGGGAGCTAAGGCATGAGCTTTGGACCCACGCTACTGTCTGGTTGTGGGTTCGATTCCCGCCTCGCACTCTGGAAGAGCTT
>WSXT02202326.1:0-18587 GCA_011762715.2 Neuroterus valhalla | reverse complement strand
GGGCGTGAGAAGTACATTTTACGTCCTAGGGCTTGGAAAGTACATTTTTTCGTCCTAGGGCGTGAAAAGTACATTTTACCTCCCAGGGCGTGAAAAGTACATTTTACGTCCTAGGGCTTGAAAACTACATTTTTACGTCCTAGGGCGTGAAAAGTAGAAATTCATCCTTTGCGGATTTTTCTACTGAATGAGTGCGTGTGGTAATAGATTGGTAACTCGTTACCACGGATAATTAGGGAGTCCATTAGTGAGTTTGCATCCCTATTGAACTAACATTGAATTCTGGTTTCTGGTTTTTCTTACCGGTTCGAACGATAAGGAGCGAGGGGCGATGTCTAATTGTCTGTTCCATGCCGGAAGTGGGTCCCGAGGAATGATGAAAATCCTCTTTTGTTCCTCGCGTTCGAATTCATGAAACAGCGGAACAAGCGTATCTATAGAGTGTTGCTTGGAAGAAGTCTGAATGAACTCACTCGGACTAAGGTATTATTATTTCAAAAGTCGGGGACATAGACATTTCCACATAAATTTTCTAGAAATTTCTACTGCAGACGCAGATCTTTTTTTTAGGGGCATTTATCAGATGGAAATACCTACGTTACCGACATCTTTCGGAAGAACTAAACTACAAATTTTTTCACTTTTTTAAATACATTTTCAGGAAAGTTTTTTCCTTCACCTTCCAATTAAAAGCTACTTTTTGCTCCTGTTTTCAGTTAAGCGATAGAAAAAATGGATAGTGTTAACAATTTTTAAATTAAAAAGAAAAGAAGGAAAAAAGGAAGGTATCTCTAAGAGATGCAAAAATCCAAAAAAATATAATTTTAATTTAAAAAGTCTTTTTCAAATTCCGCCATTAATCAAAGAATTTATTTATTCAATTCCAATGTAAAAGTATCTGAATGAAACATTTTGAACTGCTTTTTTACTACAAAATTCAGCTATCAAAAATTGAAGAAAATTGGAAATTTAATTTCCAACGGTGGGGGTTCCAAAAATTGGATCTTTCATTTCTATAAATACAAGAAAATTCGAAATTCGACTGTTGAAAATTTATTTTTGATTTTCTATTCGTACGAAGACAATTGCAGATGAAACTGTTTGAAATTCAATTCCCAGTTTTCTATCATTTTCAAGAGATAATTTTTTAACGGAATAATGTGCCATAACACGACCAAAAAACCAGTTCGCGTCCGATCACGGAAGTTAAGCAGTGTTGAGCGCGGTTAGTACTTGGATAGGTGACCGCTTCGGAATACCGCGTGTTGTTAGCATGTTCCCGGAGACTGTGCCTTCTTGTGTATTATAAAAAGTGAATTTTACATCATAAATGTTATATTTAGACAGTTTTACATACGAATTAATTAAATAAAGAATTTGATCAATGCAACTAAACTTGGAAATAGTAGATTTCTTTTATTTCTTCTTTCTGGTTTGAAAATTCGCATTTTTAGGCTGAATATTCAATTATTTTTGTGGAAACTTGAACCGTTTAATTATTTTAATTTTTCGAGAAAAAAAAATATTTTAAGGCTGAAAATTCAACTGCGTTGTTGAAAATTCGTCTTTTTGTCTTGAATCTTCAACAATTTGGTTTGTGTTCTTTATTTTCCTTGACAGAAGAATTTTTCTTGGTTCATAATATTATTGTACTCTTTGTTTAAAATTCATCTTTTTGGATTGAAATTTCATTTCTTCTGCTAGTAGACATTTTTCATCATCCATCTTTTTTTATTTGAAATCAGCATTGATATGAGAATATTTTTTCGTCGAGAATTCAACTGCTTAGTTGAAAATTGGGATGCTTTTTGAAAAATTAATTCTTTTTCATTTATTTTTTATTTATTTTAGTTGAAAATTGGAGTTTTTTTTGCAAATGCATGTATTCCGGTTAAAATTTATCTTTGTGGTTCAAAACTAAATAATTGTTTGACATTTGAACACCTTTGTTATATATAAATTTTTTGTATGATCGAAAATTCATAATTTCTATTGAAAATTAATCTCTTTGGTTGAAAATCCCATTCTTTAGATGAAATTTGGATTATTCCGAATTATATTTAATAATGCTATTAAAAAGTCATAATTTTTTGTTGGAAATTCAGCTTTCTGGTTGCAAGTTGGACTGGTTTGTAGAAAATGCGTGTTTTTGAATTGAAAATCGAACTGTTTGGTTGGGAATAATTTTTTTGTTAAAATTATTTCTTCTTCAGGAGAAAATTATTCTGCTCAGTAAAAAATTCTTCTTCTGGGCTCAAAAATTAAACGGTTTTGTTAAATGTCTTCTTTTTCGTTTGACATTCGATCCTTTTTGGTAGAAATGTTCTCGAATCGAAAGCAGAATATTTTTGCTCCAAAACTGAACCGATTTTTTATTTGGAAAATTGAACAACACCTAAAAATAGAATCATTTGGTTTAAAAAGTGATCTTCTTCGATTAAATATTTGTACATTGTTTTTCCGAACGGTCACCCATTCAAGTACTATCCGCATGCAACCCTGCTTAACTTCAGTGTCTGGTCGGGAACTGGTTTTTTGAGCCTGGCACGACCATTTTTTATAATTCAACTGTTTCGTGCTTAATTCGGATGTTTGGCTTAAAACTTCAACCATTCTATTGAAATTATTTTTATTTCTCGACTTGAAAAATCAGACATTGATAGAAATTTATATTTCTAGTTAAATTTCGTGTTTTTCGTTAAATTTAAATATTTTCTATTAGAAATTCAAATTTTTCTTCTTAAAAAATTCTGATATTTGGTTGAAAGTTGAACTCCCTCTCAGAATTTATTCACATTTTGATTGAAGATACATCACTTAAGTTGAAAAATTTATTTCTTTATTCGAATTTTAACTTTTCTAGTTACAAATGAAAAACTATTTTGTTCGAAAATTCCCCTCTTGCTGTTTGAAATCATGTTCTTTGGTTAATATTTCAATTAGTTTGTTGGAAACTTTTCTAATAATTGTACTGGAGACTTTCTCTTTGGTTTTTATTCGTCTTTCTGATTAAATATTTCACTTCTTGTTGCAAATTGCTATATTTTAGTACAAAACTATTAAGTTTAAAATTTGTAACTTTATTATATATTTTCGGTTTAAATATTGAACTTCTTTGTAAAAAATTTGATTTTATGAATTTCACTCTTTTGTTAAATTTCTTCTCCTTTCTCGAATTTAACCGTTTTCGATTTAGGAAAAAAATATTTTTTGGGCAAAAATTCAAGTTTTGGTGAAAAGATGAACTCCGTTCTTGAAATTCATTTTTTTCTTTTCAATTGGAAATTCGTCCCTTGTAATAGAAATTCTGATTTTTTGGTCAAAATTTTAATGAACTTCTTGGAAATTGGATAATTATAGTGAACTCTGAATGTCATCTTTTTACCTCTTGTTTAGAATTTGAATTTCCAAAATTTCTATTCCATATTTTATCAAGTTCTAGTTTTAGAAAACGATGTCGATAAAGTAGGTATTTGCACCTGATACATGACCTTAGAAAAAATTGCTCTTTTTAGCCCACTCTGTATATTGGATCGCGAATTTTCGCGACACGAATACCTGTTGCGAAACTAGATTCGATTCGCGGAAGCGCCGAGTTATTTCCGTTCCGTCGAATTTACTGTCGGACAATCGACGAATTTCAATTTTTCGATGAATTATTTACGTTTTTGCCTCTTTCCTTTGTTTACGACGCAATGAATTTTTATCAATCACGAGGAACTTCCGCTTTGAGACGTGGGAAACAATAAAAATTTAAAGGAACTTTCAAATGTTTAAAACAATTTATTCATCCTGCGGGAACGGAAATAATTTCAATAAAGGAATTTTTTCAAGCAAGTTTTTGAATTGTTAACCAAAAAGTTGGATGCTCGATGAAACAGAATTATTTTTAATTATTCTGTTTCATTTTCCATTCAGAATGACGAATTGTTCGCAAAAATTTTCATCAAAAGAAAAACAGTTGAATTTTGAACCACAAAAACTATTCTCAATCAAAGTGTTAATTTTCAACTTAATAGTTGAATTTTGATTCGGAAAATATTTTTCAATCAAGAGACAAAAAAGTGAGAACCCAATTTTCGAATTTCAAGCTAAAAAAGTGAAATCTCTTGGAAACATTTAACTTTTCTGAAAAAAAATATTGATTTTCAACTAGGAAGGTAATTTACGGATGAATAATTTAATATTCTACCAGAATTGTTTAATTTTCGACACAAAAGGGCAAATTTCCAAAAGAAGAAGTTGGATTTTGAAATGTTCAGGATAGTTTTTTATCCAAATTGTTCATTTTGAGTGAAATAATTTGATATATAACCAAAGGATTGGCATTTTCAATAAATAATAATTTCATTTTTGACCAAAGAGATGAATCTCGAACTGTAATGATAAATCGACAACAAGGCCAAATTAATGTTCATCGAGGATGATCATTTTTCAACCAAGTTGTATAAATCGTTAACAGTGACAACTACACGGTTGAAGCGTAAGCTTTAAAGAAGAAGGAAAGAGGAAGGAGAAGAAGAAAGAAGAAAGAAGGAAGAAGGAAGGAAGGGAGGTGGAGAGGAAAAGAGAAAGGAGGGGAGAAAGAGGAGAAGTAAGGTCGAGAGAAAGAAAGATAAGAAGGAAATAATTAAGGGAAGAAGAAAGGAAGGTGAGGAGGAAGAGAGGAAAGAAGGGAGTGGGGAAGAGATGAAAAAAGGAATGGAGGGAGGAAGGGGAAATGATGGAGAAGAGGAAGAAAGGAAAGGAGGGAGGAAGGAAGTACAGAAGTAAGGAGGAAGAAAGGAAGGGAGGGAAAAAGGTAAGGAGGGGAGAAGGAAAAAAGTAAGATAGGAAGGAATAGTGGAGGGCAGGAAAAGAAGAAGGGTAGAAGAATGAGGAAGGGATAGAGAGAAAGGACGGAAGAGTGGAAGAGAGGAACAGTGGAAGGGGAAGGAGGAAGGAATGTTGAAGGGAGGGAGGCAGGAAGGAAGAAAGTAAGATAGGAAGGGAGAGTGGAAGAAAGGAAGAGAAGAAGGGTAGAAGATAGAGGAAGGGTAGAGAGGAAGGACGGAAGAGTGGAAGGAAGAAAGAGAAGAAGGGTAGATGACAGAGGAAGGGGTAGAGAGGAAAGAAGGAATAGGGGAAGGAGTAAAAGAAGAGAGAAAGGACAGGAGACAGGGAGAGAGAGAGGGAAGACGGAAGAGAGGAAGAAGGGAAAGCAGGAAGAAAGGGAGAAAGAGAGGCGGGGAGAAAGAAAGGAAAGGAAGGATGAAGATAGAGAGCAAGAAAGGAAGGATGGCTGACGGGAAGGAAGAATAGAGGAAGAGGGTAAGGGAGGAAGAGAGGGAGGAAGGAATAGAAAAAGGGAGGACGGAATTGGAAAGGAAGGAAGGGAGGGGGAAGGGAGGAAGTAAGTTAGGAAGGAAGTAAGGTAGGAAGAAAGTAAGGTAGGAAGGAAGAGTGGAAGGAAGGAAGAGTAGAAGAAGGGTAGAAGACAGTAGAAGGGGTAGAGAGGAACAAATGAATAGGGGCAGGAATAAAAGAAGAGAGAAAGGGAGGAAGGAAGGAAGGAAGAACGGAAGGATAGGAGGAAGGTAAGAAGGGGTGAAGGGAGGTATACAGTAGAAGAGGTGAAGGAAGGGTGGAAAGATGAAGGGCAGAAGAGAGCAAGAAAGGATAGCAGGAAGACAAGAAGAAAGGGAGAAAGAAAGGAAAGGAGGGAGGAAGATAGAGTGTAAGAAAGGAAAGTTGAGAGGAAGGAAGAGAGGGAGAAATAGATAAAGCGAAGTAAGGAATGGAGAGGGAAAGGCAGTAAGAAAGGAAGAGGGGTGGGGAGGGAGGAAGAGAGGAAGGAAGGAAGCGAAGAAGGATGGAAGAGGGGAAGAAAGGGAGAAAGAATGGAAGGAAGGGAGCAAGAACTTCAGGAAGAAAGAAAGGAATAGAGGAAGAAAGCGAGGGAGGGAATAATAGAAGAAGGAAGGAAAAACAGAGGAAGGTTAGTTTTCACATTGGTTTTGAAACAAAAAATGTTACTGTGCTATTACCGGTTGAAAATAATTTTCTTTCAGTTCGAAATTCAACTCTTTTGTTGGAACATTGTGTTTTTCTGGTAGAAAATAACTCTGTGATTTGAGTTGAAAATTCATCTTCTCAGTTTTAAATCCAACTGTTTTAGTTAAAGATTCATAATGTTATTTGAAAATTCATCACTTTGCTTGAAAAATAACAATTTTTTTGGAAACGCGTTTTTTTGTTACCTAAAATAGGTTCTTTTCAATTTTAAGTGTCACTGTTCCAATTTTCGTAGAAAAATGATATTTTTCGTGGAGAATTTAAGTATTTTTTTCAAAATCAATTTATTTTGCAATGTTTCATCTGTTGTGGTAAAGTAATTTAAGAATAAACGTCACGAATTAAAATAAATGTTTGCGTTTTGTGACAAATATGGCGATGTTACTTCAATTTGATCAGGAAAATTAAAAATCTTGACCGGGTATTGAAAGGGAATTTGAAATCGTCCGCTAAATCGCCACTTCTAAACAGAATTTCCCGTTTTAGAACTGATCAAAATTACTAGAGTGAGAATCTAAGACTGGAAATTATAAAAAATTACCAAATTTCAGGAAAAAAATCAATAAAATAAGATCCAGAAAAAGATATTTCTAATCCAAAAATACATGCATTTTTCAATGAAATGGTTCAATTTTGATTGAAAAAAGATAATTTTTTAACCGAAAAGATGAATTTTCAACAAAATACATTCATTCAAAATATTTTTCGATTGACAGTAACTTTTTCTAGAATGACATTCTGGCCCAGAGTACTTATGAAACATTCACTTCCTACCATTCCCTATAATTATAATTACTTTCAAGACGAGAGAGTAAGATTTCTCGAGGTCGAAGCAACTTTCCGGATAATTTAAATATTTACGCGCCATGGAGTACAGCAGTTGCGCGTACATTCGTTCATGTAAATGCGCGATTATGCAACCTGTTTTTTCTTTTTTTTTCCTTTTTTACTCCGAATCAAGTTAACTCACTTTGCCTCCTTTTTTTCTGCATTTTGTTAAACCACGGATTATGCTACTGGTACGTAACATAATAAAAAAACATTTAAACACGCAAATGTAAAAAAGTTATTGTTTGACACTCAAGATAAAGTTTAAATAATTGAAAAAGTTCTCATGTGCTTACAAATGTTGTATTCATTCTAATTATTAATATTATTTTTATTTATTTAATTCTTCCGCGTGCGGTTAGATCGAAATCTCTTAATTATCTAACATTAGCGTACTTTCCATTAAACATCAGTATTTAAAAAAAGAAATTCAATATAAAATCATAAAGTTTCGCATGAGACTTAAAATTACCAAAAGCTTCAGGCCTTGTTCCTTTTTTTTTTGTTTGAAAGAAGCATTTTTAGACAAAACTTATAATTAAGATTCCCAGTTTGCGATAATTTCAGGTTATGTCGAAGGCTCAACATTTTTTCAACAGTTTTAGGTTGAGTTGGGATTTCACATCGAAATTCAGAACTAAATAACAAATATCATTATGCATTATATATTTTGAAAAACCACGTTGAGATTTCGAAGAAGATTCCCAATTTTTAACAATTTTTTTCCGTATTATTCTACGTTATATAAGTGCTTTTCATTGGAATTTATTAATATTTAGGAGAAAATGAGATTTCAAAGAATTTTTTTTAACAGTTTATGGTTATGTTGGGATTTTATAACAAAAAATCGGAATTTCGCAAAAAAGTTATTATACTCTGGACGAGATTTGTTACAGATTCAGGTTATAGGAATGTTTCTTGCAGGATCTTCGTTATTTTAAGTAATTACGATTAGATTCTAAACATTATTTGGAATTTTGGGATATTTTCTTCGATGCTATGTTTGTTTTTTTTTAGAAATTATTGGTAGTTCTAACAAAGAAATACTTACATTTCAGAGGAATATTTTTTAACAGTTTGAGGTTACGTAAGAATTTTACACCAAAAGTCCGTATTCTAGAACAAAAATTATTATGGTTCTAGCAAATTTCACCAATTTTGAGAAGCTTGGTGTTTAATTAACGTTTTTCATAGAAAATCCATTTTTTTTATTCAATACCTATTAGATTTTGGAGAAGACTGATGATTGTGAAACCATTTTAAGTTATGTTTCCGTTTTACATTAAATATTTGCATCTTGAAACAAAAATGATTAAATTTGAACAGGATTTGGAACCACTGAACTGTTTTAAATTGCGCTTGTGTTTCTCGTCGAAAATTATTAAATTATTTGTATTTAAAAAAAGAAAATGATAAGATTTTGAAGATATTCTATGAAGAAGGTTAGGTTACGTTAGGAGTCGGTTATTTCAAACAATAGTTATTAGATTCCAAAGAAAATTCACAATTCTGAACAATTTTCTGTTATGTCATGTTAGTGTTCTCTTCGGAAATCATTGGTTTTCGTAACAGAAATAAATTGGATTTTAAATAAACTTTTTGAACGATTTAAGGTTATCTTAGCATTTTACAGCGAAGATCAATATTTTGGAACAAAAATCTTTGAAGTTTGAATAAGATTTGAGAATTTTTACAGGCATATATTTAATTAACGTTTTACATAGAAAATCGTAATTTTTTGAAAACCCATTAGATTTCAGAGATTAATGATTTTAGAACAATTTGTGGTTATGTTGGCGTTTAACAAACAAGATTCACAATTTTAAACAATTTTCTATTACATGATGTTACGATATGTTGGATCTTTCCGTCGGAAATTATTAGTATTCAAACAGAAAAAAAAAATTAGATTTTAAAGGAATTTTTCAACAACTTGAGGTTATGTAAGGATTTCATATAAAAAAATCGGAATTTAATAAGAGAAATCACTACACATTTGACAAGATTTGCTAATTGTGAACAGCTACATATATGTTTAATTTACGTTTTCCATGGAAAATCTTCCGTTTTTTCAGAACCCATCATATTTCAGAGAATAATTATTGTAGAACAATTTGAGGTAATGTTGGCATTTAACATACAAGATTTACAATCTGACCAATTTTCTACTATATTCTGTTATGATGTGTTGGATATTTCCATCGGGAATGATTAGTATTCAAAGAGAAAAATTAGATTCCAAAGGAATTTTTCAACAACTTGAGGTTATGTAAGGATTACATATAAAAAAATCGGAATTTAATAACAAAAATGATTACACATTGGACAAGCTTTGCTTATTTTGAACAGCTACTTATATGTTCAATTTACGTTTTCCATGGAAAATCTTCCTTTTTTCAGAACCTATCAGATTTCAGAGAATAATTATTTTAGAACAATTAGAAGTTATGTTGACGCTTAACAAACAAGATTCACAATTTTGAACAATTTTCTATTATATTATGCTATGATGTGTTGGATATTTCCATCAGGAATGATTAGTATTCAAAAAGAAAAATTAAGTTTCAAAGGAATTTTTCAAAAATTCAAGGTTATGTAAGGATTTTATAACAAAAAATCGGAATTCAATAACAAAAATCATTATACTTTGAACAAGATTTGCAAATTTTTAACAGCTTCATGTTTAATTAACGTTTTCCATAAAAATATCGTTCTTTTTTGTCCAGAACCCATCCGATTTGAGAGAATAATTATTTAAAAACAATTTGAGGCTATGTTGATGTTTAGCAAATAAGATCCACAATTTTGAACATTGTTCTATTATGTTATGATATGTTAAAATTTTCCGTCAGAAATTATGAGCATTAAAAAAAATGATTAGATTTCAAAGGAATTTTTAACAATTTGAGGTTATATAAGGATTTCATTACAAAAAATCGGAATTTAATAACAAGAATCATACATTGGACAAGATTTGCGAATATGGAACAGCTTTAGGTTAAAATAACGTTTTTAACAGGAAGTTGGTTATTTATAACAATAACGATCAGCTTTCGAAGAAGATTTGCAATTTTGTATTATTTTTCGTTATTTTATGTTATTTTTTTCTCGTTAAAATCTATTGGTATTTCCGACAGCAAATAATTAGATAACGAAGGAGTTGATTTCACAATTTGAGGTAACGTTAGCATTTTAGACCAAAAATCATTATAGTTAGAAAAATATTTTCGTATTTCAAACAGCTCTAGGTTGAACTTTTGTTTTTTATTGAAAATCGTCCTTGTTCAGCAAAATCTTTTCAGATTTCGAAGAAAATTAGTAA
The DNA here is from genome assembly GCA_011762715.2 of Neuroterus valhalla. NCBI lineage: Eukaryota > Metazoa > Arthropoda > Insecta > Hymenoptera > Cynipidae > Neuroterus > Neuroterus valhalla. The sequence continues at coordinate 8,383 of WSXT02202326.1, read as the reverse complement.
TTTTAGATCAATTTGGGGTCATGTTGGCGTAGAACATTGGAAATTGGAATCTTAAAACTGAAATAATGGTAATTCAAGCAGGATTTCAAACTATTCAACTATTTTGGATTGTGTTGTTTTTTTTTCGCAGGAAATCAGTATTTTGAATTAGAAATTAAGATTCCAAATAAGATTCACAGTTTTCATAGAATGAAATGTACTAATTGGCTTTTTACACCGGAATTTGTTATATTAGAAACAAAATTAATAAATCATTAGCTTTAAAAAAAGATTACAATTTTTGTACAATTTTAGGTTATCTTCGGTTATTTTTGATAGAGAAATTATGTTTCGGAGAAGGTTCAAAACTACAAAACAATTTTAGATATTGTTGTGTCTTTATGAAGAGATTCAGAATTTAAATTAGAAAAAAATGTATAAATCATTCCAATAAAGAAAAATTGGTATTCTGAGCACAATTGTGAGATGAGCTCGCGGCTGTCACCGGAAATATCAATACAGATTTTGAAGAAGATTTGCAATTTTGAAACAATTCGAGGTTATGTTTGAGTGCTTTATCGTGAATTTATGAAGATTATCAGATTTAAAAGTATGTTTTATAATTCGAAGGATCCTTTTTCCATGTGACGTTGATATTTTTAATCGGAAATTGGTATTTATAATTAAAAAAGTGACGTAATTGGTATAACGCTCCACGCATGAATAGATTATAATTAGTTATTTACACATTTTGACAAAAAAATGAAGGTTTATTTTACTTTACTGTGAATTGAACTTCTTTCATAAATTAATTATTTTAATTCATAATAAAAAAATTATCTAGATGAGTGACTGAAGATGTTCTCACGCTTTTCCCAGAGGAATGAGAGACATTGTGAAATTGTTTGGAATCGCAGAGCGTGTCTCCAGTAAGAGTTGATTACCAGCTAATAGGAAATTTTAGGCACCTTTTATTCGATACCTAACCTTTTTTTTACACGATCATAAGCGGAATTTTACGCCTCGCTTTAGAAAAAAAATAGCTATAATCATTCCATATTTGATATTGAAAATGGACCTTATTCAAAGAAATATGAAGTACTCTTGACAACCCAAAAAATTGAATTTTAATTCAATTTTTCAATTTTCAACATAATAGGTAAATCATCAACTAAAACAGGGTAATTTGATATCAAACAGAAGTGTTTTTCATTTGAGGATTTTTTAGTCAAGAAAAAGTCTAGGAAAAGGTTGAATTTTCCGAGATAATGGATGGTCTTCAATGAAAAAAAAATTTGAATTATTATTTGGGAAAGGTCTAATATTAGGACGTAATTAGATGTAAATTAAGATAAGATTTATAAAAGGTTTTTATAACTAATGTATATTGTATTTTCTTCTGTTTCAGGTGAGTTAATTTTTTTGGGAATAAGTATACACAAAAACCACCTGAGGGTAAGGAAATATAAAAATTACTAGCGCGCCATCACGTCCCTGAATTTTCATTTTCCCATATAAAAACGTAAAGTGCATAACTATTCATAATATTCACATATTTGATGTTTTTAACTCTATGAAATAAAAAGGTTGGGACGTGTACGCGCTTGGCGCGTGTGCATTTTCTGCTTTCGAGTAAAATAAATTATTTATTTAACAAATCTCAACAATATAGTTAATCTTTCTTATTTTTGTGAATGATAGCTAATATCATTCTTTGTATAATATTGCAAATGAACTCAATAGAAAAAATTAGCCAGTTTACTATATTTTTGAAAGAATTATAATAGACGATACTCGGAAGATGAACTCTTAACTGAGGGAGATGACTTTTTGACACTAGAAGATGAATCTTCGATTCAAAAGGACGAATTTTTCACAGGAGGGTTCAATTTTTGACCAAAAAGAGAACCTTTACCAAACAGTAGGATATTCTCAGAAAAAATTTAATTCACAAGAAATAATTAAATTTTGACCAATAAAAGCAATTTTCACATGGAATAATGGATTCTCCACAAAGTAGATTAATTTTTCTACACAAAAGGTGAATTTTTAACAAAATACATGAATTTTAAAACCAGGAAAAGAATTTTTTAAACGTTTTTTTTTTAAATTGCTATCCCGTAATTGTTCAAGTCCAAAAGACGATTTTTTTAAAGATAGTTTATTTTAATACATCGACATGTTAATTATTAACAAAGAAAGTTCATTTTTACGGGACGATTCTTCAATGGAACAGGTAGATTTTCTACCAAGAAAAATGAGTTAAAAAAAAAAGTGAATTTCCCACGAACTGATTAAATTTCCAATAAAATAGATGAAATATCAACTAAATATCTGTATTTTCAACCATAAGGTTGAATTTTCAACAAGAAAGTTGAATTTTCGAACAAGAAAATGCCTCCAACAAAATAGTTAATTTTCCACAAAATAATTGAATTTTCAACCACAAGGTTGAATTTCCAACAAAACATTGAATTTTTGGAAGAAAGGTGAGTCCAACAAAATAGTTGAATTTCTCACAAAACAATTAAATGTTCAAAATAATGGATGAATTATCAACTTGACTGCTGGATTTTCAATCAAGAAAATCAATTTTCAACCACAAGTTTGAATTTTCAACGAAACAGTTTAATTTTGACCAAAAAAAATAGAAAGTTACTTTTGCCATAGAGGTTATTTTCTCACGCAGATATGCTTGAAAATAGTCACTATGGAAAAAGTCACTTACTAGTTTCTTCCTTGGGACAGCAGAGCTTCAATAGAATAGTTAAATTTTTCACAAAATAATCAAATTTTCGACAAATTAGATAAATTTTTGAGTAAGTAGCTGGATTTTCAAAAGATAAGATTAATTTTCAACCACATGGTTGAGTTTTCTACCAAAAAACATGACTCCAACAAAATAGTTTAATTTTCACAAATTAATGGAATTTTTCAACAAAGTAGATGAATTATTACCTAAATAGATGGATTTTTAACTACAAGGTTGAGTTTTCAACGAAACAGTTAAATTTTTTAAAGAAAGGTGACTTCAACAGAACAGTTGAACTTTCTACTAAAAAACATGACTCCAACAAAAAAATTTGATTTTCCCCAAGATAATTTAATTTAAAAGAAAGCAGTTAATTTTCGTCCAAAAAAGATGACTCCAACAAAATAGTTGAATTTTCCACAAACTAATTAAAGTTTTAACATAGTAGATAAATTTTTGAAAAAGTGCTTTTACTTTCAACTATGTACCTAATTATTCAGCTAAGAAACATTAATTTTGAATTCGTACCAAGGAGATTTGTTTCCGCAAAAAGACGGATTTACAGCGTATCCAAAAAATAGTTGAATTTTGAATCAAAAGTAACGTATCCATTGGCCCAACTTCGATTTTAACCCAAAGAGAAGGATCTTTTTTCAGAATAATTTGAATTTTCAACTTCAATGGTATTTAAAAACAAGGAAGATGAATTTCCAACTACGAAGGATGACTTTTAACCATATAAGATGAATTTCCAATTCGAAAGTTCGATTTTTCATTAAAACAATTGAATTTTTGACCCAAAAAGATTACCTAAACGAAACAGCTGGCTTTTCAACAAAATAATAAATAACATCTCGAACAAAATAGTTCATAATTTCCACCAGAAATGTATAATTCTCTACAAAGAAACTTATTTATTTAAAAAAAAGGATGAATTCTTAACAAAATGTATGAATTCTGGAGCCAAAGGGAAGTATTCTAGAAGAAAGTGGAATTTCCAACCCGTAATGTTAAATTTTTAACTAATAGAAGATGATTTAAACAAACAAAAAAAAAAACTCTACTGAAGGAGAATTTTCCAACCAAATAGGTTAATTTCCCACAAAATATTTTAATTTCCATGAAAACAGTCAAATTTCATAAAAATAAATCAGTTTTCAATTAAAGAGAAATGAAGTTTTTTACCAAACAAGTGAATTTCCGACCAAAAGAGATTGGTTCAACAAAATAGTGGAATTTTCAACAAAATGGTTCAATTTATAAGTTAAAAATACGAATCTCCTACGAAAAAATAGAATTTCAACTAAACAGTCGAATTTCCTACCAAAATACTTGAATTTTCAACAACAGAGTTGCATTCTCAAACTGAAAATAATAAATTCCTACTAAATCAGACTAACTCCTGAAACTTCAATTGAAATGGTTGAATTTTCTAGTCATCAAGACGAAATTACTACGAAAATGTTAGTTTTTAGTACTACAGTTTAATTCTCTATCGAAATTGTTGATATTTCAACATATTTGTCAACGAACAGAAACTACTTCATGATGAAATATTTCAATTTTTGAGCAAAAAGATTAATTTTTCATGAATCAATGAGTAAATATTGTTTCAGAAATTTTTAATCCATATTTAAATGGAATTGATTTATTTAGAAATGCGATGAATCCTGAAAATAATAAAAATTATTTTCTAACTAATTGTTTGAAAATTTAATATTTTTTTCGACAGTTGACTTTTTTTGTTGGGATTCATCATTTCAGTTGAGAATTCATCTCTTTGGCCACAGAAGGACGTTTTTTGTTAAAAATTCAACTGTTTGTTGGAAAGTTGAACACTTTTGTTGAATACTTACTTTTTTTACTAAACATTCATAGCTTTATTTGGATTCCATCTTGTTGGCTTCAAACTCTACTATTCCGTTTAAAAATGGTGCTTTAAAAAAAAAATTTTCCAACTGGAAATTTACCTACTCCAGTTAGAAATTCATCATTGAAAGTGGAAATTGATACCTTTTCTTCAAAATTTATCGGTTTTCGGCTAAAATTTCAATTATTTGGGTCGAAAATTTGTCTTTCTCGCTAGAAATTTTTACAATTCAGAAATTATATCTTAGTTAGTTGAAAATGCAACTGTTAAGTGGAAAGTTGACCTCCTTTGTTAGAAATTCGTCTTTGTGGTTAGAAATATAATTCATTTTGTTCAAAGTTCAATACGGCTGTTCCTAATTTTTAATCACAAATATTAAATAAATATGGCATTTCCAAATAAAAAACAATCATTAACAGATCCAGTTTCCAGCAATTTTAATGTTCACATTTTTCAACACAAATCATAAGATTTTAAAGGTTCCTAATTTTTGAACAGTTCAAGGTTATTTTAACGGTTTTCACGAGAATTCGGTTATTCTAAACAAAAATCATTATAGCTGTCGGAGATGATTTACATCTCTGAACAATTTGATGTTTTGTTTTGTTAGTAGATCATGAACAAATGACTTTGTATAAAATAGTGAAACTTAGAAGCTTGGAAAATTTTCGGATCGTTTCACTGTTTTTGGTTAGAAATGAAAATTTTCATTCTGAAATCATTAGAATTAAAAAAAATTACGTTTTAGGACAGTTTTACGTTTACTTAGCGTTTTACATCAAAAGGTAATATTTACAAACAAAGCTAATCATACTTCCAAATAGAAAAAAATGTTTCATTAATATTTTTCAATCATTTCAGTGCTTTTTGTCGGAAGTTGTTATCTTAAATTTTATTAAAATTAAATTTTAAAGATGATTGGTAGTATTCTAACAATTATATGTTAAGTTGTCGTTTCACTCCAGAAATCGATATTAATAATAAAAAATGATTGGATCAAAAAAAATTTTAATTTTTACTACGTTTCTTGATTAAGTTGGCGGTTTCGCCGTTTTTGCTGGAAATGTCGATTCAGGTTTGGCGATAAAAATATCGAAACCATTTGAGGTTAATTTACAGTTTTCTTTTGATTGAAAATCGTTAATTTTTGAATAAAAATAAATTAATCGCAAAGAATATATACAATTCGTAAAAATTTCTTGTTATATTATCAAGTTACGTCAAAAATTGTTATTTTTCATTCGGAATCATTACATTCGCAATCTTTTGTTTTGTTGGCGTTTTATACCCAAAGTTGGTATATTCAACAAAAAAATAATCCAATTCGAAAGGAGGCTTCTTCTGTTTTCAGACAGACAAATTTTTATATATTGAGTCATTCACTGGAAATTATTATAGTTCTTGTTTCCTTACAAGGATTTAATATTTCTGAACAATTTGAGGTTATGTTTTTTTTTTTTTTTTTTTGTTCAATCGTAAAAAATTAAAGGTTTGATTTTTTCTTCTATTATGTTGATAATTCACATCATGGAATAAAATATTTTATAATAATATTAATTTAGTTTTTGGATTCAAAAATCTCTTGAAACATAATAAAAATAATAAATGCGCGCTTAGCGCGCGTGTTTGTTTTCCAGTTTTCTAAAAAATAATTTCCTGCTCGAAAAAGAGAAAAGTTTCATTTTGGGAACCGTAATTTTGATTTTAATGGAACCAAACTCTGTGAAAGTCTATAACTATCTACACATTTCAAAGCGTGGCTCGCTATAAATACTTCAACCACGTGCCTTAATTCCCGGCACATGGGAATCGAGATTTTAGTTATCCTTTCTTTCCAAAAAATGTTCTATTAAACATTTTTTTAAATTATAATATAAAATGATGAAGCTTGTTATTTCGTTTGAATATTTTTTTATCACCATGTGATGAAATTAACAATTTATTCGAAAATAAATTATCTCGCAAAGTAATACATTTCTCAACCCAAAATATTGAATTTGAACAGGAGTCTCGAATTTCCAACCAAAGAAGAATTTCGAGTCAAAAGTGAATAAAAAATCAACTGACTTGTTCAAAGCCTTTCAAAACAGTTAAAAATTTTAACCATAAAATATAAATGATCAAAATATGTTAGCTTTCAACTAAATGGTTGAATTTTCAACCCAAAAAGACCGATTTTCATAAAAATGGTTGAATTCTCAACCAAAAAAGAATAATTTTCAACAGAGCAGCATTTTTAACCCGAAAGATAGATTTTCACAAAAACATGTGAATTTCTAATGAAGAAATGAAGATGAATTTTTGGAAAAAGGATGGATTTTTGAAAAAATGGCTAGAATCCCATTAAAATGGTTAAATTTATAAGCAAGTAGTGCATTTTAACCAAAAGTATTATTTTCTAACCAAAGAAATGGATTGTCACTCAAAACGCTCGCATTCACCTGAACATTTTGTCACGGGAGTGGAAAACTGCAGAAGACCAAAATCGCTGAGCGCAGTCGATTACCGACAGGCGAGTATTGTATTTTGAACGAAGTAGATCAACCTTTTACTAGAAAAGATTATTTTCTAATCAAACAGTTATTTTTTATCAAGAAAACAGTTAAATTACTACCAAACTTTTTTGATTTTTAAGTAAAAAAAAAAAAAAGAATTTCTTACCGAAACAGTATGATGAGAAACTCAAAAAGGAGAATTGTCAACAAAAATTGATCACCTTCCAACAAATTTTTTGAATTTTTAACAAAATAGTTAAATCCTCAACCAAAAGAGAATTTTTTGAACGAAAAAAAACAAACTATTCTCTACTAGCAGAGATGAATTTTTAAACCAAAATGACAAATTTTCAATCAAGAAGGATTTTTCAGCTAAGAAGAGAGAAATGAAATTTATATATCATAAGAGATGACTTTCTAAACCGAAATGACGAATGTTTAACGAAACAGTTGAATTTCCGACGAAAAGGTTACTTCCTATCAAAATAATTGAATTACCAACAAAATAAAAATATTTATTAAAAATAATTTATTTTCAACCAAAAAAAAATCATTTATCTACCAAAAACCCACATTTTCCATTTAGAATATTGAATGTTGAACAAAGTAGTTGACTCTCAAAGTAAGAAAGTCTATTTTTATACAAATTGTTGTATTTTTCAGAGGAAAAAAGTAAATTGAAATCAGATGAGATGAATTTCTCAACAGAAAAGATTAATTTACACCAAATTGAATTCAAACAGGAAATAGTTGGATTCAACATAAAAAGACCAATTTTCAGAAAAATAAGGGAATCCACAACCAAAGCAGATCAATGTTCGAACCGAAAAGATAATTTTTCGGGTAGAATATCAAGTCACATGTTACAAGTCTCTTCCGCGGCACGTCTCTTCAACGGTACGTCTTCTCTACAGCACGTCTCTCTTGTGGCGAATCTTACCTGCGACAAGTCTGTTTTGAGATAAGTCCCTTTTGCGACAAGTCGCTTCCGTGGCAGGTCTCTTCTGTGGCAAGTCTTACCTGCTACAAGTCACTTTTGAGACATGTCCCTTCTGCGACAAGTCTCTTCCGTGATGAGTCTTACATGTGACTCTTTTTTGAGGCATGTCCCTTTTGCAACAAGTCTATTCCGTGGCGTGTCTCACCTGTGAAAAGTCTTACCTGCGGCTAGTCTTGCCTACTACAATTCACTTTTGAGGCATGTCCCTTCTGCGACAAGTCTCTTCCGTGGCAAGTCTTACATGTGCCAAGTCTCTTTTGAGGCATTTTCCTTTTGCGACAAGTCTC
>WSXT02202304.1:0-18587 GCA_011762715.2 Neuroterus valhalla | reverse complement strand
CCTTCAATAGTTCAAAAACTATTGATCGCACAACATTTTGCGACTAGAATTTCTTGTTCAGTTTTGCAAAACGAATTTGCACATACAAGGAATATGATGAGTTGAGGATCACCCTGTATATTGCATACGAGACGTGTTTTGTCTTATCCAGCCAATCTTCTTGTTTAGCTGATGCAAGCGCTTTTGAGTCTCTCCATCAATTTTTAGTTTGGACCTTCGATTTGAATCGACTTAAGCTCTTGCTGCACCATAAACTAAAGAAGTGATGGTCCGGAGGTCTGCATTTTTCTAGCCTTGCACCTCCCCATGCTTCTTTTATCTCTTCTTCCGAGTTCGCAAACTTTTACATTACACAAAAGCTGTACAGCACAACCCTACCTCATGCCTCAAGCCGTATGAAAGTTATCTCTTGTCTGTACTCCTGTCCTAACCTCATTTTTTGTTCCTTTCGAAATCTCTACTATTTTTTGTTAAGCCTTTTCTAGTCCAGTTCTTCTATGTTGATTCATCAATAAGACTCATTTCACATATATCTCAACTTCGGCATCAACTTCTTCCTATATGATCTTAAACCCTTTCTGTTTTTTTTGTTCTCCCTTTTTCTTCTTGACATCCTTTCTTGTCAACTACATATTTTTTCTCTTCGGTTACTTCTCCTGAACAGTAACCTCTAATAATAATTTGTATTCTTCTACTACTGTTTCCATCTCTGTCTTTGCGTGCCTCTTCCCCGTCATCATTATATATTTTTTTCTCTGGATTGTCCTATTCACAAGGCTAACGTATCACCTTTTTTTTCTCTTCTATCATCAACACGACTGCTTATTGCCTGAAGTATCGCATGAACGCCGCATCCTTTTCTTCAAAGTCAGCCGCATCTTCCGTTCCATTATCTCATTATCTCGTTGTTGAAAACATGGATGGTGGAAAGGATGAAATCTGCTCGGAACCATAATATTTCATTATTTTGTTTTGTAGTACAAGGAGAAACTGAATGTTTTGCAGTTCACTTAGGACACAAAGACTCTGAAGCTAGCTCTGATTTGTTCGAAGAGTTCAAAAATATGAATGGACTTGCTAGACTTTATGCATTCACGATGATCCATTATAATATAAGAAGGTGTTTCGGATTTCGATCGTAATCAAGTTCCAGTTCGCAAAAAGTCGGTGAAATTTGAATTTCCTCATACGATTGAAACCTGAATTACTTTCTTCCGTCATGAATGGAATTATCTATAGGATACCCAGTGACGAAAATGCTTCGTTTTTGGTTCCAGATTGCAAAAAGTTCCGTACTGACATTTTTCCAGCTTGTTAGAAGTGCACACAATAGAATATATCTCTAATGAATAGTTATAATCTAATAGTGCTAAGAAAAGCAAAGATCGTGTCACTGATATGCTGCTGTCCAAAGAAAAATCCTTGTGATATTTGCCATGGAGGTTATTTTCTCATGCCGATATGCCTGAAAATAGTCACTATGGAAAAAATCACTCACTAGGTTCTTCCATGAAACAGCAGTATGGCCTGACCTCATACGTCTGTTGAGAAAACCAGAGTTTCTGGTGACCCGCGATATTTTAAGGGAGTCATGTCTTTTCCAGTGATCCACGAGAACAATAAAAAATCTTGCATGACTTGTTCAGGATATATGAAGACTGGCTGTATCAAATACACCGCAATTTCCAAAGAGGGAATCTGAAAGTATTTCTTCTTGTGGAAAATTCTCTGGTTACCGAAAGTCTTGATTCATACTCTGAAAGCAATTGCAGTGGTTCACCTGGCACTGGAATTAATAGCGAAATTGGGACTAACGAATATAGGAATCATAAGGGACTTTGAAGTGAATGACCGGCGAAGGATAAGGTTATGATTGCTCAAGGCTTCATATGCAAAAATGTGGCTGCCTGATTCGAATTTATTCTATGCTATGTTTGACATAAACGATTTTTGGGTTGAAGTCCCTACACTGAAACGACTTTCGAGGTGCAGAGCTCTCTAAGCTGTAGGGTTACTCGATCAATATCGAGGAGCAGCGCCACGTACTCTCATTAGAGGTGCAGAAACACAAAATTAGAGAAAGAGAATCTCCCCGCTTCTGTCGAGTGGTGGTCACTCCACAAGTTGAGGAATCTTGTTTAGCATTTGCTCGCTGTCGTTTGACTATCCTTCGAATGAGAAGATCTGCACCTCGAACCAGACAGCGTAACAGATACCCAGCGTTTCCTGGCGCCACCATACTACATGTGGGAACTACCACTCGAATCTTGCTTCAGTGTAGTGACACAACTGCGAATTGCTATCAGAAGGCTCACTTTGTAAGAGGTGATTTGGGAATGTTTCATTATTCTGTTAAATGATGCCGAGGATAAGGATGTTACACCAACAACGGAATTGGAAGATGCAGAATTTGGTTCAGCATTGCTCCCAGGTTTGTTTTTGAACAGAGTGTTTCTCAGACACAATCTTCGCTGCTCTTAGGCCTTGTATTCCACAAAGGCCTGAAAAACATACCGTGTATAAAAATGTCATAACCTCACATCTGAAATTTCCCCTATGCGTATAAGGATCTCTAACTTGGCCTTCGTAGAGCCAATAACAGCAATGCAAGAAGAATCTTCCTAATAAGAACCATCAAAATAACTACAGATAGTTATAAAAAATTCTCTTTCGAAGAAAGGAGATATAGGACTTTTTAAAAATCTTGACTTTCCTCCCACAACTTTCTCTGTATCCCATTGTTTGACTGACAGAGAGAATCCTTCAACTTCCGAAGAAGTTATTACGAATTGAACAGGTGAAAAATGATTCGGAAACAATTTTGAAGAGATCAATCCTGCTCATTGATATTCCACCATGTCAACCATAGTTTGCCAAGAAATGGAATTTTTGAATATTTTTTTGAGTGCCTCATCATTATTGAGACAAAAAGCATGTTTCATCAAAAAATAGTTAACGGCAAATTCCTGCAACTACCCGAGGTAAGAAATTTCCCCTTCAATCAATTGTTTGTATCTCGCACAGTTTTACTGGAAATGGAATTATTCATTTTCGAAAGAATTTTCCATGATTCGAACAAGAACTTATGCATCTAATCAAAATACTGGTCTAATGTAAGATTGTAGATCTTGTTTGTATAGGTAATTCTGATCATCAAGATTTTACTGCAGTTTGCATAATCAAGGGAGTCGAACTTCACACTAAACTAATACCTACTCTAATTGAATCTTATATTCTTATACACAATCATTTTAACCGTACGTGTCTGAGAAATCGAACAATCTAGTCGTTCTTTTTCCACATAATGAATAATCATATGTTTTCTTGGTAACTACCAATGTTTGGAATGTTAAGTATATATTGAAGTATCGCCGCTAATCTATTTTAATTTAAATTTATTGAAAATGGAGCTCATAGGGCTAAAAATCACCTTTGCGAACTGACAGAAGAATACACATCTTATACAAATATCGATATATTGATATGCATAACACATAGAGTAAAGTGTACATTAAATTCTCGTAGAACCCTGGCTCACATAAAAATGTACGAGTTACTTAAATCTTAATATAAATTATTTTTAAGAAGGAAGTCTAGATAATCTTAACTAAGGATAAAGGTCGTTTCGAACAGAAAGAAAAATATCCTCATTATCACACCTTACGATGAAGAAAAAATACAAAAAAGAATATAAAATAAGGATCCCTTTAATTACTAAATATTTTTGCAGTAAGCAGATTCTTTCAGCATGTTTCTAATAAATATAGGGGGTTTTTATTAGTATTATCATATACATTAGATTGCCCGTGAAATACTGTCTTCTCTTGGCAACTGTCATGAATCCAGCTCTTTCCCTATACTCGTAAATATGATCAAATGTGGACAAGTTATAAATGAACCGGATGCAGGAATTGAGGGTACGCTCAAAATTGCAATTAGGCTCATCAGAGGTCCCATCATATACTAAGCACCCATAATCAAAGTGAGGGAGAATTAACGCTTTAACAAGATGAATACGCGTAGCAGTCGGCAAAGATTCCCTACTCCTACTGAGAACATGAAGGGTCCTAAAGGTTTTGCGTAAAATAAGTTCAACATGCCTAAGGAATAAAAATCCAGTAGCCGGCACAGTAGTTTTAGTACTGGTGTGTAGAATCCTACTCACTAAATCTTTATGAACATACACACATACTTCACCACCTCTAGCGCCTCCCTATCTTTTCTGGAAAGCGTGTAATTATAAAGGCTGATAACTGACAGATCGAATTCAGGTTTGAGCCAAGTCTCAGATACAGCTAGAGTATGATTAGATCTATGACAAGTGTAAAAAGCAAACTCGTCAAAATGAGCAAGCAGCGATTGAGCATTGACATGATATATATTAGGAGAGGCCATTGAGATTATAAAGAAGAAGACAGTACCATATGTGGTGCAAGTTATGTATAAGAGCCCCGCAATACAGTTTTACTGACGTACAAACCAACCAGTTCAATAGAGCAAACATTTGCAAATAAATAAAAAACAGCATCATCCAAAATTCGTAATAAAATTACAGGTCATGAGTAACATAGGAACATTCCAATAAGTAGTAGCAGGAGTCAAGTTTGCATCGGAAGTATTGTTGAAAAATCATGAAGAAACGAAGATAATTTACGAGGAAACTTCCAGAAAGAAGACAATTTGGAGTAGTACTGTTGAGTATTTGAAGTAGTATAGTTTTATTGTTAACTATTATGCTACGTTCAGGAGTGACCTTTTTTCCGTTATAAACTATCCGTTTTGGGTTCAATCCACTTCCCAGACTTTGCAATGTTCATAGTTTTAGTGCAGTAGACTCTGCGACAGTTCCCGTTTCCGGGGCTATAGGGGAAGCGAATGGGGAGTGTCAGATTTCCCCACTTGTCTTCACTTGCGCGCAACGTCTAAGTCTGTGTTCGATACACATACGTGGCGCGTCGAGTGTGCACCGTGTGCCCAACAAGAGTGGGGACGGCGAAAGGAGGTATGCGAGAACGGGAAGTGTCGCAGCGTGAACTGTCACTGAGTCTACTGTACCTATTTTTCTCAATTAACCCATTCAGGAAGAATTGGTGAAATCCATAAAAAGAGCACCCCTGCTAAAGTGCTGTAACTATCCGGCAGTCGTACAAAAATTGTCGGATTATTAGGATCCGCTACTTCCCAATTGGGAGATCCAAGAGTTGCTGTCATAGCACGACCCCTATTCCTGATATCTCTTATAAAACAGCGAGATACCGGACTTACATAAGCGTTGACAATTTGATTGTTGAGTTTTGCAACTAAACGTGTGTTATTTAGAGCATGAGGCAAAGATATATACACGTTCCATTCTGGGTTCTGGTGTCCATGTTGTTGAAACACCCAGACAGGAATTGCATCCAAATTAATGGGATATAAAACTCCAATATAAGTGATGTTGGCATTCTGAATTTCCACAAGAACGCGGCTTCCTTCATTGAAGACAGGATGCTCTATATGCTCGTTCTCCAAGAATCCTCTGAACGCTGCTCCTGGTTTTGGCAGAAAAAAAGATAAGCGAATTGCTTGTGATTTAAAAAAATGTCTGTCAGTGAGTAGATGAGCAGAATCTTTTCAAATAACAGATTGCGTGGCTGAGTATATGGAGATTAGGTGTACGGGATGCTTGAACTTTGAATATTTTCGAGGGAAGGGAATCGCGACAGAAAGTTAGAAAATGTACGTGTCCCGGAAATGGTAAAAGGGATGTGAGTTAAGAAAGAATAAAAAGAACTCAAACCTCATCTAAAATTTTTAGGGGTAGACAATGTGTCACATGCTCACCGATATAAACATTGAGAAGAGTAAAACAGCATGTCAAAAAGTGTAAGAGTATATTTTTAAGCTTTCGAGGGTCAGAACGAGAATAGGAGTCAGAAGCATAGTTATAAGAGCATAGTAAGCTCTACTTCATGATGGCAGTAGGGATATAAGAGATATGTTCTGAAATTCTTTGAATTATATTATAGATGCTCACTATCTTAGGGAAAGATTGGGTTGGTGTGCAACGAAAGATACCAAAAGGGTACTTAAACATTTCGAAGGCTCAAGAACGAATGGTAGCAGAAAGAGGTCAATTAGCCTATGCTTAAGCGATGTTTGAAATATGATGGATTCTTGAACTTTGTGTCTAATGAGATATCAGGCCCATAAAACACAAGGATATCCCCGAAAAATCTCATTTATTACAGAATTCCATATGTATAATCCTTCCGACTCTCTTCCTGTGAAAGAATCCAGCTATAGTTGTAACCCAGTTATGAAGCATAGTTTTTTTTTAGAGAAATTATTATTGTTTTATTTACCAATAGAATCACAGAGAACAACCAAAGTGATGAGTTGTGTAAAAACGGCATACATTTTTGCAAGATCGATTCGAAAAACGGATGAGAACAATTATTCAAAAGTTGTCCGAAAAAGTTACTAATGGATGATCTGGTCTCTTTCGAGTATTGATACACTGCTATCTATGTATCCTGGTTTGAAGTTAGGTTGTACTCCTATTTATTCTTCACAACTTAATTCCAAGGAGAATATTTTATGGTCTAGATTAGTTGATTATGATGTCTCAATTTGAATAATCTTTTATCTTCTGAGGGAGGATTCTTTCAACACATGGAAATGATTACGAATTTGACGAAGTGTTAAAATGGATGCAAGTATGCTTATAATTTTTCCAAAAACATGGATAGATTTTTTTCGCTTCTCAAACAATTTGATAAGAGGAACGGCTCTCTTTCATTCTGATAAGAATTGTCTCGAAATTCGGGATAAGTTCCTTCATTTCTCAGTTGTAATATCCGAGGATTATATAACATTCAACTCGTGAATGTGTATAGCTTACTGAAGTGACGCAGAATATTTATAAATTCCACAATATTGCCTCGTTCTCCTTCACAAGGATTCATTAATGTTTCATAATATTTTATGACACTTATTCATTCTCCACGTGTCCAAATAACGAGTTAAAAATAAAAAATTTCTCGATATGTATTAGGAACATCTCTGAAATATTTCTGATTCACAGATAAATATAATTTTACATAAAAAAATATAAATTTTTACCTAATATCGAATTTTTTCATTCTGATTTGTTCACTTTTGACTTCAAATTTAGAACAACTGACCTTGAAACCCCCCTTGTAGTAAGCCTCGGATAAATAAGTGAAAATTCCATCATTTTTGGGCTCCTTTCATTTTGGACTTCTTTCTTCGAAAATTCAAATTTCGAGTAGAGGTGCTGGCTGGAATCAACCTAGCACCTCCACAATATGAAAGATTTAAAAAATCAAAAGTCATCCACGTCAGAATTTTGGACTTTCTTTGGGCTCTTGAACGCACCAACAACCAATTTCCAAAAACCACCCCTACGAAAAATAAAACTACCCCTTTCTTGGAAGATTTGAGAAATTAAAAATCACCCACGTCAGAATTTTGGGCTTTTTTGGGGCACTTGAAAGCACCAACAACCAATTTCCAAAAACCACCCCTTCGCAGAATAAAACTACCTCTTACTTGATAAGTTTGAAAAATAAAAAATAAACCACGTCAGAATTTTGGGCTCTTTTCGGGCTCTTGAAACCACCGACGACCGATTTCCAAAAACCACCCTCACGCAAAATAAAACTACCTCTTACTTGAAAGATTTAAAAAAGCAAAAGTCAACCACGTCAGAATTTTGGGCTTTTTTTGGCTCTTGAACGCACCAACAACCGATTTCCGAAAACTACTCCTACGAAAAATAAAACTACTTCTTACTTGATACATTTGAAAAATAAAAAATAAACTACGTCAGAATTTTGGGCCTTTTTTTGGGCTCTTGAACGCGCCAACTACCAATTTTCAAACACCACCCCTACGAAAAATGAAACTACCCTTTACCTAAAAAATTTGAAAAATAAAAAATCAAACACGTTGGAATTTCGGCTTTTTTGTGCTCTTGAACACACAAAATACCAATTTCTGAAAACCACCCTTACGAAAAATAAAACTACACCTCACTTGAAAAATTTGAAAAATCCAAAATCAAACATGTCAGTATTTAGTGCTCTTTTCGGCTCTTGAACGCGCCAACAACTCATTTTTGAAAACCACCCCACGCAAAATGAAACATCCCCCTATGGAAAAACGCGAACTCAGAAAATTCAAAGTTCACTCAAATTTTGATCTTACTGTGGGCTTCCAAATACATGGTGAAGAAAGTCGATAAACCAACCCCCTTTCTACAAAAAAAGCACCCTCTTGTTAAAAGGGAAATCTGCAGACAAAAACAAAGTACATCAAAATTTCAGACATTATTCAGGCCTGGTAAACACAACGAAAAATCTTTCATAACCACCCATACATAAAACAATCACTATCTTCGAAAAACTCAAACCTGGAAAAAACAGTATGGAAGGTAGTGTTGGCCCCTCATAAGGCTATCCAAATCTTGAAACCTTCTTTTTGCAAAAACCACCCCTGCATCTGAAAAATCGAACACATGTATATCAGTTCGGATTTGGATTTTCAACGAACCCAAAAATAAGAGATCATACAACTTATGACAAAGTCATCCGTGTGGCGTCAAATGTTAGTTTTTTAACAATAAATATAGCAGTTCAGAATTGCTAAGGAGACCAAATTATTTTTTCATCAGCCCAAAAATCAGAGACTCTATGGATACTGTAAAACTATCAAAATGATTATTTTTCCACAAAGTCAGATGCGGATGGTATCAAGGGGGTGTTTTTCACGTGAAGGTTTTTCAAGTAGGTCGTAGTTTCATGTTGCATAAGGGTGGTTTTTGAAAAGTTTTTGTTGGTGCGTTCGAGAACCCAAAAAAGCCCAAAATTTTGACGTGGTTGATTTTTCATTTTTCAAATTTTTCAAGTAGTGGGTAGCTTCATCTTGCGTTGGGGTGGTTCTTAAAAATCGGTTGTTGGTGCGTTTAAGAGCCCAAGAAAGCCCGAAATTCTGACGTGATTGATTTTCCAAATTTTTCCAGTAGGAGCTAGCTTCATTTTGTGTAGGGGTGGTTTTTTAAAATCGGTTGCTGGTGCGTTCAAGAGCCCAAAAAAGGCCCAAATTCTGACGTGATAGATTTTGGATTTTTCAAATTTTTCAAGTAGGGGGTAGTTTCATTTAGTGTAGGGGTGGTTTTCGTAAATCAGTTGATGGTGCAATCAAGAGCTCCCAAGAAGCCCAAAATTCTGACGTGGTTGATTTTTGATTTTTCACAATAGGGAAAAACGGAAAAAATGACTGTGATTGGTAATATTGATGAACTTCTCAGGAAACGTTGAAAATTTCTCGGCAAGTTGAATAGTTCAAATGCCATGGAGAAGGAAAAAATCAGAACTTCAACAAGCACGCACCTCCAAAATTCTGCTTAGTCCTACGAGGACATTAGAAATGATCTCACCTTGAATATCTTAACCCAGTACGTACAAACAAGGGAAAGTTCTGATTTATTCGGTGAATTCAGCAGTGTAATCCAGAATGCACCAGTGTAGCTCTACTGATGACCCAAACCAAAGCCACCTTAGGTCTCTATACATCGGAGACTCCACTAGGAGATGCAATGAGTTCTTTTCCACTCTATGGTTGCAGATTGAGCAAAGCTACCCCAACGCAAATTCAAAGCCAAGGTTTTTGATCTGAAACACCTAATTGAATTTGTGCTGTGCTACGTCAGAGTCTATCATAGCCTAAAATACGCTTCAAACAAATTTCAGGAAGCGTTTCTTTTGTCATACCCAGCACCTCCGGCCAGTTTAAGGCGAAGGTATCTGAGCTCTCGAATAATTTACTTTAGTAATTTTATCCCCTAAACTTTTCTAGCAGGTTTCCATTCCCCATAGAAAATAAAATTTGGGATTCAAGGCTTCTACCTCAAACAGATAAGTTTCAAGTTTCCTCTTAGTCTTCGACTCAACAGAAATTTTTCTATATCGACGATTCTTAAGATGAGGAAGACAGGACTGAGCAGTTTTTCTTGAAGAACTCTACAATTTACATAGGCCGGGTCTATAATTACCTCTAGCGTGCGAATGGGCACCCTGGTCGCGTCGTCAAGGCTGTTTACTAGTTCAAAGAATTTTGTGCGGAGACCTAAACTCAATGAATAACTGCAGAGTGAATTGTGATTTGCTGGAAGGAGAATTCTCTGTGAAGTCTACAAGTCAAGAAAAAACTTCGCGCCCAGGGATGAAAAAACGTATTTGCAATCTCTTCTTGTATTGTTATCTCTTCTTGTAGGTAATTGATGTTTCAAGCTGGTGAGTCATCCTCCGAGTTTAAAATTCGACCGCTTGATTGAAGATCGAACTCCTTCCTAAAAAATTCTCTATCATTCTTCCGTTGCCACTTTGTCTTCTTAGTTAAGTTTATTCTTGAGAGAGTGTTTATTTCCTCACTTACTCACTTAAATATAGTAGAAAGGAAATGGAAAAAGGTTTGACCTGTTGAAAATGAAAAGACGATATTGCTGAAGAACAAATTTTGTATTCTGCTTCATAAACAATTCAGCCGTATATGCCTAGGGGACAAAAATCCTGGTCATCCACTTGTTACATTTCATCAATATTCATATGTTTTTCCAGTAGCTTCTAGTGTTCGCCAATTTTAAATATAACAAAGCTCCCCTTATAATCCTGTTCATTATGACCTATCATGTAATACAAAATGTTTATAGTCTTCCTATCTTTTTCATCTTAACGAACCCATTCGGAGAGAACAGCGCTGGCCCATGGACGTAGAACTCCTGCTAAAGTTCGGGTGCTATCTGGCAATCGTACAAAAATGACCGTGCTATCAGGATGCGCTGCTGCCCAGTCGGGAGTTCCGAGAGTTGCTGTTAAAACGAGAACCCCATTTGTTGTATCTTTCACAAAACAGCGGGATTCTGAACTAGCATCATCTTTGACAACTAGAGTATCAAATTTTGCTACCAAACGTTTGTTATATGGAGCATGTGGTAAGGATATATACACGTGCTCTTCTACTTTATGCTGCTCATGTTGTTGATATACCCATTTAGGAATTCCATCAAAGAGAATGGGATGTAAAACTACAATGTAAGTATTGTTGACATTTTCTATTTGTACATGAACGCTGCTTTTGTCATGAACAGGAGGGTGTCGAATGGGCTCGTTATCTGCACCTCTGCATTTTCAGATCCACCTGATCTGAAAATGTCTATTAGAAGGTTAATAAGCAGCGTCTATTCTGATTGCAGATTTTGTAACCGAGTCTATGTAGAAACAAGACGTACGGAATGTTTGAAGTGTTAACAGTTTTAAGGAAAGGCAATTGCGAGATAGAATGCGCGTAAGATAATTTGAAATTGTATGTGTCCCAAAAATAGAAAAGAAGAGATGTGTG
Organism: Neuroterus valhalla; assembly: GCA_011762715.2. Taxonomy (NCBI): domain Eukaryota; kingdom Metazoa; phylum Arthropoda; class Insecta; order Hymenoptera; family Cynipidae; genus Neuroterus; species Neuroterus valhalla. The sequence continues at coordinate 7,184 of WSXT02202304.1, read as the reverse complement.
TAAGAGAATAATCGAAATGAACTCGAACTGCAGCCAAGATTTTGGAAGTAGACAACGTATTACATGCTCACCAACAATTCGGCTTAATTAAACATAAAGAAGAACAAAACGGCATGTCAAAGAGTAGAAGGGCGTAGCTCTAAGTTTTCGTGCGTGAGAAAAAAAGTAGGAGTCAGAAACATATTTATTACAGCATAGTGAGCTCTGATTGATGATAGCAGTGTAGGAATATGAGAAATATTTTCTGAGACTTGTGAATGATATTATGGATGCTTATGAGCGGCTGAGAGGAAAATCCGTTTGAAATTTTGTCGTGGTAAAAGTCGCTCGGACAAAATCTCTCGTGCAAAAACCGTGCTCGCGACTCCTGCAATTCGGGAAATAGGAAGAGGGAAGCTTTTGCCCCTGTTAGAAGGTCAACTAGTCCAAGAATTCCGATGGAGCCACCAAGGTTTTTTCATGTTTTTTGAGCCGCTGAATTCGAATTTTTAAGGTGGCTGCTCGTCCGAGTAGTCGGTTTTTTGTTATTAACATTTTCTTAACAATTAATTGAAAAATTTAATTTTTTGACGAAAACTTTTTGTTCAGTTCCTTCAGCATATTTTGAACAACAAAGGTCCCTAGTAATTTTTTGATTACCTTACATTCTAATATTCAATGGAAGGGATATTAGATAATTTTTTAAAATTCCTTGGAAACTGGTTATGAATTCTGTGAGATGTGAATAAAATATCATTCAAAATAAGAGAAAATGGAACTTTGAGGATAAACTTTTCCGAATTTTAATATCAATATAAAATTTTTGATATTTCATTTCTGCAAGTGCAATATTTTCAAACCTAATGCCTCAAGAATAGGTTTTAAAATATATATCTTACACGTAAGAACGAGAGTAAATTTTAAGGATGAACAAACTTTTCATGAAAAAGCAAATAATCAATAAATGTGTAGAAATTAAAAGTACAAAATTATGTTAAAAAATCTACCCACTGCGCAGTATTGTGACAAATAGAAAAGTTGATGTAGAGAAAGAAAAAGTTAACTGGTTAAAAGCGCGAAAAATAATGTATGACAGAGAACAACCATAGGATTTTTTTTTGTTGACGGAAATCATACGCAACGTGTCAACATTAAAAAAAAGTGCCTGACGATGTCTTTGGGAAAGCAAAAACTCTATTCTCATACCCTCAAGGCTGTCAAGGCAATGCGATAACGTTGGCTAAATACCGAGATTTTCAATTCTTAATAGAAGATATTGATAAGCGGTATAGATCATTTTATAGAATGTTAAGAACAGACGATGAAGCAAAAGATGTTGGTTTAGCGAGCGGAGCAAGCGACGATGAATAACTTACCAATTGCAATGATGAACGTTTTCTGTTCATGAAAAAATTATTTTTCCGACACAAATGCGTAAAATGGCGACTTTCTCAGGTTGCAGTCCATCGCAAGAATGGCGATATGCGTACAACATATTTTAACATTTTAATTCTGAATGGAAAAGCTATTGGTTTTATGCGAAAAATGACTTTCGCGAATTTAATGAAATCTCCACGTTTTGTGACCCCCCTGAGTCAGAAAACACGGTTTTAACAAAGATTCTGTCTGTCTGTAATCTGTAGACTCGATAACTTTTGAAAGAATTATCATATGGGATTTTAGTTTAGTACACCATCGGAAAAGCATTTTAAAAAAGCAAAAATGAACATTTCCGCTATGAGAGACAATAATTGGCAAGAAGGAATGTTACATAGAAAAATTGATTATCTTAAAAAAATCTACATGTTTTATGTGAAGTATTTTTCAATAAGACGTGTTATTTTCTGTTTAAATCATAACAGTGTTCTTTAAAAAATGAAAAATTCAATTTGCTAGCCAAACTATGCGGGATGTAAATATCGGTGGTGAGTATTGTAATGAGTGTGTGTGTTCCTTAAGGCTAGTAGAGCCTCAGGTAAAATTCATTTCCAAAAAGAAAAAAAATCAATAACCTTCATAAAAGTAAAGGTTTTCAACAGTTTGGCAATATTTGCAACTTTGTGTATATTAGAATTTCATATTGATATTCGAATTCGGAAACCTTTATCCTCGAAGGGCCATTTTTTTTAAATTTTGAATGATATTTCATTCACATCTCACTGCATTCATAACCAGTTTTCAAGGAATTTTTATGAACTATCTGATATTCTCTTGATTGAATATTAGAATAATAGAATAATCAAAAAATTACTAGGGACCTTTGTTGTTCAAAATATGCTGAAGGAACTGAAAAAAAATGTTATCAAAAATTTAAATTTTTCAATCAATTGTTGAGAAAATGTTAATAACAAAAAACTGACTACTCGGACGAGCAACCTCATAAAAAATTTCGATTCAGCGGCTTAAAATACATAAAAAACCTTGGTGGCTCCATCGGAATTGAAAAGGCCACGAAACCCTACCTGGATCCTGGGGCGCACCCGAATTGAGCACACGGTCAACCACCCTCGCCTTTCTGAGCCTGAATTGAGCCCAGCGGTTAAGTAGTCAGTTTGGATGCACCCGGATTGAGCCTAAAGGGTATGAAACAGACTGAGTGCGGCCGCTGTGCCTTGCCAGAAAGGGGTTCTTCGCACAAACCTCACATCCTTTAATTTTGCAATAAGTTATTCTTGAATATCGTATTCGAAATCTACGTTTGTTTGCGATTCCAAAGATGTGTTACTTGCCATATTGATTTGAAAATTAGAAGTGTATTCCAGGCCATGATTAGGTACACCGAAATCCACTCCTACCTGAATACCAATTAACGCAAGGTTGTTACAGAATCTTTATTCCTAATTTCAGGTGTTTTCCAGGTTTGTTTCGGAGATAATGTGAATGAAAGTCTGAATTCTCTTATTACTTAAATTCTGTTACTTGCAAAACAGCGACTTTTAGATTTGAAAGAAGAAAGGAATTTCACGAAAGAAAAATAATCGCATGGAATGAGAGTAAAATATAATCCTTCTTTTCTCATCCCAATAAAATCAATTACTTCTGTCCGAACTAATATCTCCTCAAAAATATGTTAAACTCATGGACATGCAATTTGTTTCAATGTGGTAAGTTTGCAGTTCTCCTAAGTTTTCATTGTTATTCCCAAGGTTTTTCAATCGGAAATGATTTTAAGGTTTTTAAATAGTTTTAAGGTAAATGTACGATTGGGAAATCTGTTTTATTGCTTCTTTTTATCTGAATTGATAAATTTCTAACTTTTTTAGTTGGAAACGTTGATTTTCTACCAAAATAATGAATTTTCAGGTAAATTTATGAATTTATAAACAAGAATTCTTAGACAAGAAACTTAAATTTCGAAAAGAAAAATTCTATTCTACCATAAAACCGATTTTTCAAAAAAATTTGCATCTTCAATAAAATGATTGGATTTTTAATTTCAAAAGACAGATTTTTATCGAAATTGTTGAATTTTGAACTTTTACAGTTGAAAATGTTGATTTTCAACCAAAATAATGAATTTTCAGGTGAAATGATGAATTTATAAACAAGAAACCTACATTTGGGAGAGAAAGATAATCTTCTACCCTACAATCGATTTTTCAGGAAAATACCTGAACTTTCAATGAAATAATTGAGTCTTCTAATTTGAAAAGAAGAATTTTGATCCATATTGCTGAATTTTGAATTTTCTCAGTAGAAAACGTTGGTTTCCAACCAAAATAATAAATTTCAGGGTAAAATGATAAATTTATAAACAAGAAACCTACATTTGGAAGAGAAAGGTAATATTCTACCCTTCAATCGATTTTTCAGGAAAATATCTAAACTTTCAATAAAATAATTGAGTCTTTTAATTTAGAAAGGAAAATTTTGATACAAACTGTTGAATTTTGAATTTTTCCGGTAGAAAACGTTGATTTACAAACAAAATACGTTATTTTCATGTGAAATGCAATATTTATAAACAAGAAACTTAAATTTCGAAAAGGAAGATAATATTCTCCCAGAAAATCGATTTTTCAAAAAAATATCGGAACTTGTAATGAAATGATTGGATTCTTCAATTTTAAAAAACAAATTCCCATTTAATTTGTTGAATTTGAACCTTTCCACTAGAAAACGTTGATTTTCAACCAAAATACGTTATTTGCAGGTGAAATGCTAAATTTATAAACATAAACTCAAATTTCAAAGAGAAAGCCAATATTCTTCCATGAAATCGATTTTTTTTTTAAATATATGTGAACTTTCAATAAAACGATTGGATTTTTCAATTTTGAGAGACAAATTTTGATCTAAATTGTTGAATTCCGAACTTTTCCAGTAAAAGACGTTGATTTTCAACAAAAATAATTAATTTTCAGGTGAAATGATGAATTTATAAACAAGAAACCTGCATTTTGAAGAGAAAGATAATGTTCCTTTTAATTTGAGGAGACAAATTTCGATCCAAGTTGTTGATTTTTGAATTTTTCCATTAGAAAACGTTGATTTAACCAAAATAATAAATTGTAGGGTAAAATGATAAATTTATAAAACTTTCAATACAATGATTGAATTTTCAATTTTAAAAGACAAATTTGCATCGAAATCGTTGATTTTCGAACTTTTTCAGTTACGGTGCTTTATGGTATTTTTCATAATCAAACTCAAATTTTCTTTTCAAACTATCAGTGCTATAAAAAAAAAGAGTTGCATGTGATTCTGTAGGTTTTCTTTAGGGCCTGTCGTCGTGTCTTGCAATGTTTGGCTATTCGAATTTGAGATTTTTTCATGACATTTTCCATGTTGAAACCGAATCTAGCGTGATTTCGTGGTAAAGTGGAGTTTTATAGACATAAGTAAAGTTGGAAGCTATTTCAGAATAACTTGAAGTTTGGAGGTCTTGTTTGAGTAAGAGACCGTCTATAGTAGGAGGAGCACCTAGTCATATACAGGCAATTTGGAGGCAAGACGTATTGGGCGAATTCGGGTGCGAAATAAAGGGGTTCCTCAAGTGCTCAAGTTGAACACTGACCGTGGGCTCAATTTGGGCGCACCGGACTCCTGAACTAGTTGCTCTTTTGAACAGTGGCGAAAGCTTTCCCCCTCCTATTTCCCGTATTGCTCGAGTCTCGAGCACGGTTTTTGCACGGGAGATTTTGTCCGAGCGACTTTTACCACGCCAAAATTTTCAAACGGATCTTCCGCTACAGGTGAGGAGAACGGATCTTGCACTCGAACTTTGTACTACAAACTTTTACTCAACAAAAAATACACGGCTTTTCTGAGCGCAACTCGATCCTTACGGATGTTTCTTTCAGCCGCTCTATTCTAAGAATAGAAATCATCCTATCAGGGTATATGCATTGGGCTGGTATGCAACGTCAATGTGCCAGGTGGGTACTTGGTCATCCCGAAAACTCATAAACGAACGACTTCAGGAAGAAATCAATGAGCATATTCTCGAACAATGTCAAAAATTCGACAAATTGATAAATTCTTTGTCCTACGTAATTTCATCCCTTCAAAAGTCATGAATGTCTCCTAAAAAGCTCTCCCGCTCTAGACTTTCCTAATTAAAGCTTTCGAACCTTCTTGCTATAAAAAAGTTCAGCCATATTTCTAACCATGTTATCATGTATCGGTTGAGACACTTATGAATTGCTTTATTCGAGAATTTCCGATTTGGTCAACATGAAATAAATTCTTGAGAGAAATGATTATTGTTATATTAACCAATAGAATCGAAGAAAATCAGCAAAGTGACGAGCAGTGTAAACACGACCCACATTTCTTCGAAATGGATCTAAAAAATAGATTAGAAGAATAATTGAAAAGTTGTTTAACGGAATGTAACTAATGAATTGTATGGTCTCTTCCGGATGTTTATATACTGTTATCTATGTATCACGGTTTAAAGTAAGGTTGCACTCCTATTTACTTTTCACAACATCATTCCAAGGAAAATATTTAATTGACTATATTCGTTGATATTGATGTCGCAATTGAAAGAATCTTTTATCTTTTAAGGGAGGACTGTTACAACGTATTAGAAAAGATTACGAATTCAACAAAGTATCGAAATATATGCCAGAATGCATATCATTTCTCCAGGAAACAGATATAGTTTTTGTCTCCTCTCAAACAAATTCGAAGAAGGAATTGTCCTCATGCATTCTGATGAAATTCGCCTAAAAATTTCGCATAACATCCTCCATATCACAGTTATCTCCATCCGAGAATTGTTTAATATTCAAATTTTTCATCTTCGTGATAGATTGAAGAGATTATTTAGTTGAGTGATAAGAGTGATCGGAAATCAGATGAGAACAAGTGGAATAATTGTTCAAATAACTCTTGTCATCCCTATTCTGAAGCTGTGACTTGTGGATATGTAATGTTTGTAATAGTGACGTGAATTATCTAAGAATTTGACAATATTGCCATATTCGTCTCCATATGGAGTCGGTAATGTTACACAATATTTTATGACACTTCACCATTCTCCACGTTTCCAAATCACGAGTTCAAAATGGAAAATTTCACAATATGCATCAATACCGTCTCCCAAATATTTTTGATTCGACAATAAAACATAAATTCAAATCAAAAATATAAATTGTAACTCAATATCGAATTTTTTCATGCAAATTTATCATTTCTGACTTCAAATTCATAAATAAATCGATAAAGTCAGGATGAAAGGTAACGTTATTCCGTAAGAGACTACTGCACACTAGGGATATAGCATAATTTTTTTCGAAACCGAAAATCCTAACTAAATAAAAAAAAATTAAGCCAGGAATGTTTGTAGTTGAGATATAAAGAGACTTACAAAACCAAATTTTTGAGAATGATTTGCTTTGACATTTTCTTAAAACAAATATGCCGAAATCCAGCTCTTTTATTGAGTTATTTTTCCTATTTGGTCACAAATTCTGTAAATGTTTTTTTTTTATGTAACGTTTGGAAAAATATTTGTTATCTTGAATTTTATTATTTTCCTTTGATTTTTCCATTTATCAATTTTTTTCTTTGTAATCATTTCATCAGCATATTATACAATTTTCCATGGTTTATTACAACATAAATTTTTGTTCCTCTAATGATGAGTCTATAAGATCTACAAATAACTATTCAAAACTATTTTAGGCCAGTCCTGAAGATGCGAGCTGTAACGTTCGCGAAACGTCGACAACATTTGTAGTTTGTACACGATCGAA
>WSXT02202293.1:0-18587 GCA_011762715.2 Neuroterus valhalla | reverse complement strand
ATCGAGACCGATCAATAGAGTTAAACAGTTATCCCATAGATGTTAAAGGGTTAAGATTTCCAAAAATAGTTTCCATCATGAATTCCCCATTGAGTTATTTAGGTTTCAAAATATTTTGTAAAAAATTTTGGCATGAATTGTAACTGAAAAGAAATAAGATGATTATTAAAGACCTTATACGTAATGGGTTAATATCAGAAAAACCCTCAACTGCACTAAATGTTACTCTAAAATATTACAAATTTGTTAGAGATAGTTTGCCTGTTTATTCAGATTTCCAAATTATATTTCTATTGTTGATATTATGCTGTGCATCAGTAGTTTGTAATTTTGTAAAATTTAAAATTTGAACTTGGAAACGGAGCGTCCGCTCCGCTCCCATCTCGGAAACTCAATGACCATCCTTACCCCGAAAACTATTTGTACAATACAGAACTGTGTGGGTGTAGGAGGATAATATACATGGACAGAGGATGTATATAGACGTAAAATCAACACTTTTTTTATATGTGTTAATCCTGTATATGAAATTTTCATTATTCCAAGTCTACTTATTCCTTAAAGAATAAAACTCAATTAATCAATATCGAATGATGAACTCGGAATTCTGTTATATATTATGTTAATAGTTCAACGATCCTATGGTAAGATCTGCTAAAATAATCCAGATCAGAAATCAAATTCATGCTGTTATTCCCTTCCTTTCAATGAAAACCATCTCTGCGAAGGCGCGTTTGGCTTAATTCTGTTCAATGTGTAAAATTTTAACATTATCCCATTTCATACTTGTCGAATCACTTTGATGTTCCTTGTTCAAATGTTGGCTTATAGCCCAATGATATTTTTCATTTAGTCTGATGTTGTTCTCATGTTCCTTAACTCTGATTTTTTCAATTGTTAAAAAGCAATATCCTCTTCAACTGTTTTTCCTTTACTTGGAGGGCACTAAAACTATGCTTTATTACAAAAAACTAATAATTAACTTTTTTTCTCGAATTCTCTAGAAAAATGTAAAGTATGATTGCTGTATCTCCCAAATAATTCGGGATGAAATCTCATCTTCTTTTTATTTTTATAGGCAATCTAATAATTTCCAATTTTCCTTGGAATCAATTAAAAGTTGCATGCTCTGAAGTGGATGAAATTCGAACAGGTTTCTTACGCTCGAAGATTTTCAACGTTGAGGTTCCTTACCTTAAAGCCAAATCACAGAGTTTGAGCCAAAGAAGCAATACCTGCAGTTATTTCCATGAAAATATACACAATACCCTTAGAATGCAAATGGTAAATAAAGTTAATTTGACAATCCCTCCAGCAATTTCTTTCTTCTTGGTATTGAAATAAGTGAGAGGAATCACTAAACAATTGAAGGAAAAACAAGAAGTGCAACCTCTTTTGCGCCAAACTTCATCCAAGCCCACGGTGGTATCTATTAAGGCTTCTAGTTTTGCAGCACGTTATATATCATTCTCGCTTTGTCTTTAGGAATGATTGTCGTCTTCTTTTGTCTTTTTTCATAAATTTTATTCAAATCGATGTAACCACCCTTAACTTACTCAAACATATTAGCCTAAAAAATATAAATGAATCTTTTATCTAAATTGTACCACTTCTCCGTAAAATTCCCATCTACGACAGGAAGTAAGACATAGCATTCCTAACCATACGGCAATGTGAGGTTAGATGTCGAAAAAGTTTAAATGCTCAATTTTAAAACATGCTGATCCATTTCAACCTAATAAGTATACCGAGCAGTTTTGATCTGTACCAAATACACACAAATTCAGAAAGAACTCTCTTCACTCAGGTTTAACTAATAAATTAAGCTTGCTTCCAAGAAAACCTAAACAAAAATATTCTCGTGAAAGAGCTTCATCTTCTTGGTATAAATAATGAAATTTAATCTCTGTTCTGCAACTGTGATTACATTAAAAAGCATCCTTTACTATATAATTCAATTTGATCTCATTTTGATCTAACAGCATATAGAACCTAAAAGATTCCTGCAAAATTGAATTTAATGATTCAAGCTCAGCAAATAAATTTAGCACTACGGAGAAAATATAAGGCAAGGAAGATAAGAAATTGCTATTCTAGAAAATATTTACATACCCTATAAAATACTTAAATCAAATGTATTGTTATTAGTTTATACATAATTGGGAAATTGTAAGTATTCTACGAGAAGTTATATCATAATTGCAGAGTCCCTACTGTTTTTGATAAACATGAATTATCGGGATTGTTCCTTATTGCTTATTCTGGGGAGATTTCGCAATTCTGTAAGTTCCTGTAAAATCTTTCGGAACTCTTACCATATTTTTCTGTATCCTTGCTTTCGAAATTTCAATTGAATAATTACAGTATCCATAAAATACTCTCATAATTAAATGGAAAGATTTTTGTAGTTTTCAGTCAATACTGAACTTTGTAATTGACATTTTTGAACCAAGTATAAGCAACCGCTGGCGGTCATTTTACTTTTTATTTCTTGTTTGTTCACATTTTATTAGCAGAGCAGCCGGCGGACGAATGAACTTTCGTGAGCAAGGAAAAAACGGCGCCGTGTGTTTATTACTAATTATGAGATTCAAATACTTTTCTAGTCGTGTGTACGTTTTATAACCAGGCCGTTTTATAACCTGTATATTCTGTTTGGTCCTATAAAGTTTAATTTCTGACGCTTAGCATAATGATACACCCGATAATTACCCTCATAGCGTTTCATTCGAGCATTAACTTTTTACTCGGTTAGTCTAACACAAGAGAATTTAATTAACTTTGAATGGAAAAAAACTCCATTGAAAATTTTTGAAGTGTCATGAAATCAAGTAAAACATAACTCTATCAATACAGAGTCCCTTGAAGTCCTTAATATTTCTTATTCCGCTCTTTTGATGAACTGTACAAAGAAGGTCTTGAAGGTTTGGCAAATTGGATGGAAATTTATTAAACTCTGAAGACGGGGACTTCTGACTCCTATACTTTTTTGCACTTGCGGTTATACGTCACGGATTCTTATTCAAGCGCCTGTGCCTTGAAAAGTATTTTCTCCACGAAAAGTAATCGCAGTTTTGTTGGCAAGAATCACACAAGCGCCCGGAGTCAAACAAAAACTTGCATTCGGTGAACCCGTGTCAGCGCCTCAAAGGAATTAAGTTTTCCAAGTTTTCTCTGCCTTCCATAGAGTTTGCACGGCACCAACCACCGAACCTATTTACCGAAGTAAAAGCTACTGACCTCGACGCCTCAAGCAAAGCAGATTCTTCGATAAAGGAAGGTAACCGAGTACGAACGTAGCATCGCAACCAGCAAGATTCTCAATTACGTTATTTAAACGTAACTCCGGAGTAGATTAATTCCAATGAGTGGCGCTGAAACCGACATTGCCGCATCGCAGACAGACTTGAAGAACTTGAATAATAATCACAATAGAATACTAGACCACAAAATGCAAATGAAGTGGGACGCACCAAATTCAATGCAAAGGGCGCATTTCAGGTGGAAATTTACTACTGGCGCTATACTGCACTCGAATATTCGCGATACCAGAAAATTCATGGAAAAAACTCTCAACGATAACCATGCTCTGAATTGGTCCATTACAAGCTAACAACTGGTACCAGGGCAATATCAGTACTGTCCTGAAAATTGCGCCAGTCGTTCGCCGGTAGGAGCAGGCCCTCTCCATTTTTATAGGAAACACGAAGAATTACGACATCATTACCATAATTAAAAAACTAAAGAATGGTAAGTCTGCCGGTGTGGATGGCATTTCCTCTGAAATGCCTAAGTTTGGTGGCGGAAACTTGAATGTATGGCCGTGTGAATTAACAAATATGTGTGCTGTGAACAGCGAAGTTCCCAGTGATTTGAGAAAGGCGATTATTGTCCCAATCTACAAGGGAATGGGTGGTCCAGGCGACTGTAATAATTATAGAGCGATTAGCCTTTCAAGTACTGTGGAACAAATATTTACCAAAATACTTATAATATAAAGTGGAAACAGACGAGTTACGCTTACCCCGAAAGGGATTTGGCTCAATGGTATAAAAATAACAATGATAATGATTATTATTTTCAGTGTAGTATGAGGCCCGGCCAACTGTTGGCGATGCGGGTCCACCCCCCTTGTACCACACTCCGATCTCACTAGGAATGCGCAGAACATCGTCACCGTCGTCAGTCAGGGCAGACATTTTGATTTCTGGTTTGTTGAAATTTGTTGGATCACCTAACCTACAAAAAAATCCGAGACCTAGGGTATCGTGCGGTTCGCACAATTTGTTTAAAAACAATAAACTGGTTCCGTCCGTGCATTGGCGTCAATTTGAATGACAGTTCATCATATATTATCATTTATGTTTTCAACTTGTGATTCGTTTTTTACTATGTTTGTATTGTAAATATGAGTAAAGCTCTAAAATTGGATCAAAGAATCGAAGGAATGTGTAAACCGATAGGAGAAAATTTATTGTGCTTCAAGTAACGCTTGAAATGTGGTGGGAGTAGCTGCTTATACGCCATATATTTTTAAACATTCTCTTCCATTGGTTCATTCACTTTTTTAGTCGTTATATTTAATTTTGAAATAAGCCACATCTATAGAATCCATATAAAGTAACGATTCACAACACATGCAACGTTACTGCAGTGCCCGGCCAACTATAGAAAGTACTGAGGTACTGTTGATATTTTCGCCTGAGACATGTTGGAGGAATGGAATGATTGGGAGTAAATCTTGTTTTTTTTTTGAGAAGATATACTTTTTTTTACCTTATTCCACCTCTTTTTGTGTCAAAATTTAAAGTTGTATTCCCATGAAGCCACTGTACAACGCTGTACTGCATCTGCATGGCTATGTGTCGAACGACACACAAGAGTTCTATTGTGCTATCTGCCTCATAGTACTTATCCCTCAAAGGATCACCCATGGCGTCTACTATCTGAACCGAGGGCGCTAAAAAAGAAAAAAATATTATAAGAATATTATATTATAGCTGTAAGTATCATCTCTACAATAGCATTATGGATTCTCACACACACTAAATTTTTCGCGGTCGAATAAAATTTCTGAATGGTCAAGTAGAATAATCCCTTCCAACCGAAAAAATGATGTGAGAGGATCAGCGTTGAATAACCACCGCCATGAGGATTTATTCCTCATTCGGATTCATTCAACGAGCCCTTATTTTGAATTCGCGAATTCTTGAAAACATACCTTTAGATTTCAAAAATTGAGAGATATATGAATTATTTTTAGGAACCTTATGTTTCAACATCGGTAAATGTTTTATGACGTTCACGGTTATTCTTGAATAAGGGAGATTTATCGGAGTCCTAAAGTATTATGAAATGTCCTAAAATTTTCTAGAATATCATTAAGGTGATCATCTGTTGAAAATTGGTCATACCAACTCAGAATCCTTCATGGGCTCATGCACAACAATTTTTCTAAAGATCTTCATAGTACAAATGCATAGTTTACGATTCTATGAAGGACGAACAGACAAATATCCATTTATAATATATATATATATATATATATAAGATAGAAGAAGATAGATATAACGGTATTCTTCGGATAACGCCAGAATATTCTAGAAGTCGGGTTACTTCTGTGACCCAGAAATTCTCTAATTATGAAATTTTTCAAAATGTTCCGGATTTTTTGTAAAACGCCAAAAGATTTTAGAATGTTCCACAATTTACCAAAATAATCTGGATTCTTCTTTCAAGTTCAAAAATTCCAAAAAACATGAACTTGTTAGCAGAGATTGGAGCTGCTCAGATATAACTATAAAATCCCGAGTGATCATCATTTCAAATCTCAAATTTCAACTGCAATTGAAAGTATTATTGATGTGGTCGTAGTTTTCTGAATAGATCGACGATTGAAAAGCAGAAGTCGCAAGTTGGAGAGTCGTCCCTAGCCGTATGTATCGTTGGGATTTCTACTGATGGTGAAAAATACATCTGCGCGACTTGGGACCGTCGTGAATCACGTTCCGCCATTTATATTCCGAAATGTATCGAAGCTTCTTGCAAGCCATCTACCAGCACGAACTATTTGTTACAGGAAAATGGATAGGATCCCGAAGCCCTGTTGAAAGTTCGTAAATCGTCTTTGTGATTCCATCGCGAATATTTGCGGACTTCTAACCGATGTCCCTCCTTCCGCTCTCCATACGATCTCGAAGAATCTTTTTATTCCGTATCCCACCCACAGGGTCCCAGGTGCACCGGCTCCAACTGACTCCTACTCTGCAAAACTTTCTCAAGGACCAATACTCGTCGTACCAAATACCTCGACTTTTTATTTTTCGCTTATGTTTGAGAAATATGTCATCCTGCTGTTTCCTATCAGATTAAAATATTCCAGGCCGTTCAGCAGAAAATGCAAGAAATCTTAAGAGACGTTTGAAGAAAATCGATTACAAATTTTGTATTCAATCATTCTTCAATGGAAATTAATATAATCAAGATGGTTACCATAAAAACATCTACAACTGTTTTAGTAAATATTTTTCAATGAGATACGTGATTTTCGGTTTCATCGAAAAAAAAGAATCGAAGAATAGAAGAAACTGGCGTCATGCCGCAAGCATTCAAGGTGAAGTAAATATTAGATGTTATGCATTATTACACGGAAAAAAGTAAACACTCTGCAACAGTGTGCGTAAGTATGCATGGTATAGCACTAGGCTGTTGTTCTCGGTTTTAGCCTGCCAGGGCAAAGACAATGTCAAGGCGAGTTCTTTTGAATCATGATGCTAACCAGAGAACACTGGAACAGAGTGTACGCGCACGCCGCTCCATCGTTTTGTCGCACTCGTCGCACCGATGCGCTACACTCAGGTCTGGGATGCCAGCTCAGCTGCCCACCGGATACATATAAGAGCCGCGCATCAAAACTGACGGTGCGCCCAACGCTGTCGTATTCACGATTCTCAGCAGTCAGAATCGCTGTTCCCTTTTTCTCGTTCACGCTGAGTTGGAGTGTTTACTCCTTTCCGTGTACCTACGAAATACATTTTTATTCTAATCGCTATATTTTAGTAAACAATCAATTCTACAATAAACCCAACTTTGGCACGTAGACGCACTGCACTTGCTCTAGGCCACGCAAGGGGACACGACACAAAGCGACAGCCGGTTGCCATGTCAACAATAAGTCACGTCGAATTCATCTTATGCACAAATAGCGCGAGCGTAGTTCCCTTACATCCCAAAATTGAGAGTACTGCAATTGAGTTATTTTTTCATCAATCTAGAATAATTTGAAGTTTGAGAAAAAACTGCAGAAATTTCTTTCGAGTTTGTATTCCTCGTATCGCAAGCTGAAGGTTTCTCCACTTAAGTGACCGTAAGAACTCTATAACATAACTCTCAAAATCTTACAGAAACGAAGAAACATGAGAACTGGTTCAGATAAAATTCTGCGGTAATCTTGGCAAGCAAGAATTATTGCATAGAACCATGAATTTATATACTAGAAACCTGCTTGTATGCAGAGCTGCAGTAAGATTATTTAAAAATGGGGAGAAACTTGGAAAGAAATTGTCTTATAAAAAAAAACTATGTAACTGTGAACGGTTCATTAGAACCATTCCTATCTATCAACTCAAATCCTAATGTTATGCTGCGAGTGATAATAAAATCTCAATAATATGTGAACAAGAAAATTGTTGAGCAAAAACAGTCCCGCAGGCTGATGAGAAGCATCGTCGTGTCAAATTGTCGAGGTAATTTGCTGCAGCCATGTTTACATCAATCATAAAAAAACCTTGCCACTTTTTACGCGAGAACTCTGGACCAGAAAGTCAAGGGATGAGAGAACAGAGGTATTCCGTAGTAATTAATATTTTGTAATTAAAGAGGAACTTTATTGCTCGTGAGTAATAAATGATGTAAAAAGACAGAGAGCAAACTGTTTCCTAAGAAGAAAAAGAAAGTTATCATTTTTCAAATGTTTGAATCAACGTTCAGAATGTTTCCTCCGAAATTTCCTACTGCTCAATATATTATAGAACTTCGAAATTTACAGTGACATTATTTACATATATTTCTTAAGCAAATATGAGAAGTTCCAAAAGTATTAATTCCGGTGTGAAAAGGCTTTCGGTTTCCTGGACATCCATGAGAATAAAAGTCCTTGAAAGCTAATTTCCTATATAATTTCGTTACAGTATGTAAAACTTCCGTTTAAACAATTTTTTACTCGGAATCTTATCGTCTGGAAGGTTCACAGTTGAATCGGCATTATCTTTAAATTATATTCTCCTACGAAGGAAAGCAGTAAAAGATTAACGACTATCTAGAACTAGGACTGTTTCCTTCGAACGTAACAAGTGTAAAATGGAATGGAAGAGGATTATATTAAAAGCTTGGACTCTAAACGAGCTAGGATATTTATGAATCTGCTTTAGAATAATAATTTTCAGGTGACAAAGGTTATTGTTTAACTCATGAACTATAACGGCGGAAAGATAATTGTTTTGATTCACGTATTAAATATTTCTTCACAAACGGGACATTATTCTTCAAGTATATCCTAATGCGACAAGTTCCTGCCAATCAGGAGAATGTCAGAATCGTCATGGTATCACCTAAATTAATGTAAATTTGATTCAATTATTTCATGAAGAAGATTCGGAAGAAATAAAATTCGATTATTGGCTGTAGATTGGGAGATATATTCTGAAGACGCTGATCATGAATGCTGGTAACTTTGTAAATGACTTTTGTGGAGCATTGCTGGAACTAAGGATTCATCATTTTCTTGCTACAAAGCATTCATTGTTTCTAAAGACTTCAAGAGATAGTACATTCGTTATCTCATTTCATTTTGCTCAGAACTTCGGATTTGTTCTTAAAAACATTGCAAAAGTATTCCACTGGAAGAATGACCAAGTCGAATTATTCACGGTAGTTATCTATCATGTCAAAAATGAGGAACTCAAATACCAGAGCCTAGCAATTATATAAGAAATTCAAGTCACTCTCTCAGTAAATAGTTTTCCAAATGCAACATTTTTTGCCCATTCACTACTATCCAATAGCAAAACACTTGGGCCAAGCTTAACTCAATTCAGACTACTTCGATGTTTTGAGTAGGTACTATAGCTTTCAAATTATTTTTTCGATTCCATAAAACATCAGTTTAATGAAGATTGTTAGAATAAATCCACGGGCACATTTTCACTGTGGGCAGCGCGGGTGGCTTGCTTTGTTGCAAGTTTGAGAGCGCCTAGGGCGCGCGTCTGTCGAATTTCGTAATTCGTGCTTGATAATGTATACACTTCGCGCTTCGCGCTTGATCTTTGCTCTCCCTACATCTTCATACAGATCTTTTGAAACTGAAAAGCAGAACGTCGACTGCGGAAGTTTAATGGTTATGAATTCTTTCTTGCTAAAGCTTCAAAGGGCTTAACAAAATAATTCTCATCGCGTATCTCGTGCTTCGCATTCGATTGTTTTGTTCAAAACGTCTAATTAATCAAATATTACATATAATGATTCATATAACTCGATCTGGGACTGATTATTCAAATGATGCAAAACTGAGCATGAATTTTATTTTTCATGATTACTCCAATATTTGATTTGATATTACAATTCATAATGAGAATTAGAGATGAACCAAATAATTTTTGAATGTCTTGTTTTTATAATTATCATTATTTGTATACTTTTTTGAGGGAACAGCTTCCAGAAAGTTTGTAGATCTTATTGGAGTGAACAAGTTTGTACCCAAATTATTTTCCCTATCTCGTACAGTTTGTCTACAAAATGTATTTTTTCATTTTTATTAAAATTTTTGTTAATGAAAAAAAAGCACAGAATCCCATCAAAGAATGGTTCATGACAACTTTTTACATATTTTTGAAATGAACAATTTTGTTGCCATGCATTTCTTCTTTTCTCATATAGTTTACAATTTTTAACATGACTTTTTTCCGTATTTCTCATAGGCTGATCGAAAAACAGCATTTTTCATTTTTGGGCGTTCCGTTCCTATGGGTGAAACCATAACCGTTGGTCCAGAAGGCTGGTTAACGAACTTGACCTCTTTACATTCTCATTTTGAATGGGAAGGTATTGGTTTTATGCGAAGAATGAATTTTGCGGATATAAGGACATCTCCACGTTTTGAGACCCCCTGAGTCAGATAAAACTGTTTTTACGAACGTGTCTGTTTGTCTGTCTGTCTGTAATCTGTAGACTCGCTAACTTTCGAAAGGACGATCATATTGGATTGTGCTTTAGTACAATTTTTCAAGGGCACAAAATGAAGGACGATTTCGTTAACCAGCCATTTTCGACCAATGGTTCTGGTTTTATCCATCAAAATCATTTTTTGAAAAATCAAAAATGCATGTTTCCGCTCAAACTATGCAAGTTGCATTTCTTAGCTGAACAATAATAGCCAAGAAGAAATGTTAAATGAAAAAATTGTTCATCTTAAAAATATCTACAATTTTTATATTAGGTATTTTTCGATAAGGCGTATATTAACATTTCAAAAAAGTCTTTAAGAGGAAGAACTTTCCCAAAGAAAATGAAATTTCGTGGACTCTTATCAAATATTTTGGACCATTCTGGGATCCTCATGGAACTATATTGATTATTGTACTCGTTAGTTTTGTTTCATAGGACCACATCAAAATGTTATAAAGCTAATCAGTGCTAAAAGAGATAACAAAATTTTAATTCCCAAATAAGGAATAGAATAATCAATTTTTAAATTTTCGGATGATAAATAATCATGGTTCTGAAATTTGAGGTGCCTCCAAATATATATTCAAATTTGTTCCTTCGCTAATAATGCAAATCATCACAGATTTGAACAAGCTCGCATTAGCTTTCATGTCATTTGCAGATTCAGCAGTGCAGCTGTGGAGAAATAAGGGCCGTTTCCTTCCAGCTTGCGTGGCAGCTTGCAATTCTATAGAGTAAAGTGTACGACTAAGCTTTGTACGACTCTGTATCACAATCTCAAGAATCATGCAGCTCACAGTAACCGTAATCATATAAACGCTAGCTGAAAATCCTCTCTTGACTAAAGCCTTTTCAAAGATGTGGCGACCTATACTTAATCTCTCCTCGTCTACGATCTGGTAATCTTTTCAAATCTCATGTATCTTTTGACTTTTTGGATTTTCAAGTGGGATTATTAAAGAATGATGATCTCTATTCCTAATGATATAAAAGTAGGTCTGAAGTATTAGGACAAATTCTTTTAATATATTATGGCTTCTTATACCTGGTACATAAAATGCCCTCATTCTACTTTACAGAGTTAATCCTGTGCATCATTTAATTTATAAATTTGTTTTTTATTATCAAACAATCTTGAAAAATAGATGAGTCTCTCAGAGGGATTGCATTGATTCAAATTTAGAGACACAATGGAAATGAAACGCAATAAAGATGTGCTGAATGCTTGTGCTTATCTTGATTCTTCATTTAAAAAAATCTGTGCATCGCGCGCGCACATTCAAATATTTTTGAATCTTTCGTTTTTTGCCTACAAATTCCCATTTTCATTTATATATTTGAATTTTGGAAATGCCACAACTCTGACAATTTGGTATTTATCAAGAAAATTCTGCCCGCTGCGCGGGCACATTCTCATCGCGCGCTTCATCCAATCCGATTACTCTTTCAAAAGTTATGGAGTAAACGGAAGATGGGAAATTCAAATGAACTCAACTTGTGCAACAACAAAAAATATACAAATTTGGTAAAATTAACTTTTTGATAGGACAAGTAGTTTCTGCTTCATTTATAAAAAACCATATGAATTAAAAAAATGAACTTTTGTACAATTAGGACAAGCTTGGAAGAGGTTTTAAATCGCTAGAATGCGTTCTTATTTATAAAATTTATCCTCCTATATTTGGGAAAAATTTTAATTGCTAAGATAAATTATATCTGGAGAAAAACATTTTTGCAAAATGTATGCATTTTAAAAACGCGTTAGTTCTGTGTATAAGTATAGCAGTAACTTGTTTTCAAAATATATCGCGCGAACTAGTCGAGTCTGTTTAGGGTCGTCTGATTCAGGGTTTATATTATTATTTTATGGGAAACCCATTCCTTTTTCTACAAATGTTGAAGTTTACAATATGAACAGATAATGCTTTAGCGAGAGGATACATATTTCATTTTTTCCTTTTCTAAAGCCTCACATGACAAATCTATAACAAGATTTATCAGAAAAAATAATGAAACTCTTCCTTTGTCTTCTCACTTTGAGAAGAGCACGTGAGTTTTGTTGTATATTCAGATTTACGCTGACCAAAATAGTATAATACTTTCTACTCAAAAAGAAAAAATTTTGTTTCAGGCCGTTTTTTCCATTTTGTTTAAGTTTGTATCACTTTTGGATTCTTTTTTCTGCGTGAACAAGTAGTACTTTCTTTATTAATAATGTGTCCCCTAAGGGTTTACATAACTTCCGTTCCTTCCATATAAATATTTTCCACAATTTTCTTTTTTTTCTCTTAGCCTATCTTACTTCCTAATTTATACCTATATACATATAAAATTCTTATCATAACGTAACATGACGACGAGCGAACGAGTATTCTTCCGAACTTCTGTTTCCTTTTTCTTCCGCTTCTCTTCTACCTAAACCTTTTCCTCTACACAGTCATTCTTCCATTGTATCTCATTCGCTCCTCTAGCTTCCTCCAATTCCCTCATCAATTCCTCTCCTTGTCCTTCCTCCCCCAGAATCCTTTCCGCGTTCATTTGCCAGCTTCCTTCATCCTCCATTCCTCTCATACATCCTTCCCATACATGTCCCCATGTCTCTTCTTCCCATTCACATATTCTGCACTTTCTCTTTTCTTTCTTTTCCCAATACATCCCTTCCCTGATCTCATTCCCTAATCTGAATCTTGCCATTCTTGTCCATCTCTTTTCACCCCAACCCTTTTCCAAATACTTTGGTAATCCTTCCTTTTTTATTATCTTATACCATTTATTGTATTTGGATTCTATTATTCTTTCCCATCTTTCTAGTAATTGACTTTCCTTCTCTTTCTCTTCTAATTTCTCGAAGTTTATAGGTCTATCTGTTAGAAACTCCCTTCTTTCTTCTTCCCATTTTGTTAACTCAAACCCCCTCCCTCTTCTTTCTTCTACCTCCTTCAGACATTCTTTCGCTCACTCCCCTCCTTTTCCTTCTTTCAGCTTTTCTCCAAATTTCGATGCCCTCTTACCTGCTCTGATACTTAATTTACCCCTTTGCCTTTCCTCTCTCACCATATATCCACGTGTCCTCCAATCCACTCCTAGAGTCCATCTCACGTATCGTACCTGTAACCTTTCCTTCTCTTCCCTTTCCTTCCATCCCCATATTTCCGTTCAATATCCTTAAACGGGCCATACTAGTGTATCAAACAACCACATTCTCCTTTTCCTATCTTTCTTGAATCTTCTTTCCCCCATTTCCCATTCCCGCTTCATTACCCTGGCCGCTTTCTTTACTCTTTCTCTTATATGCGCCTTCTGGCCTTCATTTGCTCGCAAGGTGTATCCCAAATATTAAAACTCTTTTACTTCTTCTATCTGCACACCCTTCCATCTCTCAGTCCATACTTTCTTTCTTCCTCCTCCTTTTCTAAACCTCATTATCTCGTCTTTTCTACATTCAATGTCAATTTCTTCTCATCTAAGCATTTCTCCAACCCTGTAATTAGCCCCGCCATTCCCTCTTCATCCTTCGCCATCTTTACCATGTCATCTGCGTATGACAGTGTATATATTTTTACTTTCCCCACCTTGACTCCTCCCCACCCTCTTCTGCTCATTGCTTCTTCCAAGTCCGAGATCAAGATATTAAATAATAGTGGGCTCAGAGGACACCCTTGCCTTACTCCTCTCATCAACCAGAAACTATCGCCTACTTGATCGACTACTTGCACCCTGCTTTTTGTCTCGCAGAATATCTCTGACACTCTCTTTATTAGACCTTTTCTTATACCTTTTTTTATCATAATCTTTTCTATCTCTTCCCGGTCTAGAGAATCGAACGTCGCTTTAAGGTCCACGAACATAGCTATTTTTCCTCCCTTCTCTTTTTTATTCCTCCTATTTATTAAATAATTTACAACGTATATGTTGTCCATTACCCCTATTCCTTTCCTAAACCCCGTCTGATTTGGTGGCACTATCCCTTTTTCCTCCACTTCTATCTTTAATCTCTCCGATAATACCGTTACATACAACTTGTACAAGGTTGGCATTAGCGTCACTCCCCTATAATCCTTGACCACCTCTCCTTTGCCTTTTTTCAATATCGGTACCACTACTCCTTCTCCCCATAACTCTGGCCACCCCTCTCCTCTCCATAACCAATTGCACATTATCCACGCCCATTCCTTTAGTTCATTTCCCCAATATTTCCAGACTTCATTTGGAATCTCATCCAGACCTGGAGCTTTCCCCTCCTTCATCATTCCTAACACAATTTGATTATTTCTCCTCTTGTTTTTTCCTCTTCTTCGTCTTTTTCCCTTCCCTCCCTTCCGCCCATCCTTACTCTATTCTCTACCCCTCCTAGCAGATCCATGAAATATTTTTTCCATTGTACCATCTCTATATCCTGGTTCACCCACTTCCTCCTTTTCCTCTCTCCATTTACCCATCCCTTTCTCTAATAATGTTAAAGTTTACAATATGAACAGATCTTGCTTCAGCGAGAGGATACATATTCCATTTTATCCTTTTCTGGAACTCATATGACAAATCTATAACAAGATTCATCAGAACAAAAAATGATACTCTTTGTACGTGTTCTCACTTCGAAAAGAGCACGTGAGTTTCGTTGTATATTCAGATTTAGGCTGACCAAAGTAGTATGATACTTTCTACTCAAAAAGTGGAAATTTTGTTTGGGATAGTTTTTTCCATTTTGTTTAAGTCTGTACCACTTCTGGATTCTTTTTCTTGCGTGAACAAGTAGTACTAAGTTTGTTAGATTTTTTGTGGCATACTGGAAGTAAAGCAGAAAAAATGATAAAACAGCAATTTCACTATAGAAATTACTGCCCTCCCGTTTTAGGTTCCATAAATTTGTAAACTTTTTGTAGCCTATGCTGGAACCGGAACATAGTCCTCTTATATCAAAGAAAAACTCATTTTCATTTCCAGGGGATATACATTTTTTTCAGAAACGGAGATTTGTGTAGCAGTACCAACCTACATATATTCCAAATTTTGAAAAGACTTTTCTGATCATCAAAACATTTTTTATTTCAATATCAATATTTTGTTGACCCTCCAATATTTTTTAGTTTTAAGGCCCCTTATTTTGTGTGGATTCATAATTGAAAACTTGTTTTTTAAACATGCGAAACTGAAGAATTGACATAAAAATTGCTCCGCAGTTTTAAGTACCATCAACTGACATTCGAGGTGATCACATGTGTAAGACTTTTTTGGATAGATATGAAGAATCCCTAGACAAAATATAAATTTCTGGTCATATTCAGATTTCCTCAGTTTTCCAGGTTCTCCTTTCTGTGTAATGATTCCCCTGGAATTATCCACTTAATCATAATAAGCGTTCCAGCTGACTTCTTACATCTCCTCCTCTTATCTCGAAGGACTGAAGAATCGAGTTAGCCCGTTAAACTAGAATGCGTCACGTCTTTGATTCTAGCTTCATGAAGATGAATCACGTTCCAAAAGTTTCACAATTATGTGAATTAGAAATCTTGCTTCTTTGTTCTCGAACTGGCACCGAAGTTGAATAGTGGCTCGTAATAAATTACAAACGACCAGAACATCGGGAACCGTAACTTTTCTTAACTCGCGAAACAAGAGCACAATAGTGCCTCTATTTTTTCTCAGCAGGATTTCTAAATGCACTTTAATCCGATCAACCAGCCACCTTTCAGTTTAATTGATCCTTCACATCAAAGTTAATAAATTAATGTTAATTTGCTGCGTGAATACGTGAGAACAAACTACATACCATATATAAAATACAACTTATCGAATGATAAAGGAAAGCTATAAGCGGCTAGTATGAGCAGCAACAACAACTCTTATTCGTAAAAAAAAAAAAAAAAATTTACTAGTGGTGTACGTAATCTTTCTTAGCTGGGCCCTTTTCTGGTTAGGCTGAGTTTTGCTGAGTTTAGGTTCATCTACATCACGTTTAGCTTCTAAGTCATTCCAGGAGCTGAACTCATAAATACAGCTTAGCTGATGGAACTCATTATTTGAAAAATTCGATCTTGCTTGAATGCTTGAATGCTAGAACCCAGCTTGCCTATATTTGAAAAATTTATGATGACATGTAGGGTAAATAAGTTTTGTACACCTCACGATTTGCATTCCCGAGAGATTAACTAAAGAAGTAGCTGACTTTGAGTATGGAATATAGGCTGAGTCCAAACATCCGGACAGTACGTATATGTATGCGCTTTTATTCTACTAAGATATTTTTTTGCACAAAGAAATTCCATAGGTATAAAAATAAAAAATAAAATTTTAATGGCAAGAGGAAACTAGACGATTCTTCAATAAAATTAAAGATGTTAGGTTTTCGACCAAGTTAAATTATCAAGAAAAGATGTTTCGTTATTACGGTATAGCCTTCATCCTAAGCACAGGAAAAAATCATTGGAAAAGAATTTCTGAAGAAATGTTCCACATATTCAAAAAACCAGACACATTTAATAAAAAAACTGAAATTCAAGGTCTTAGTCTAAGCTACGCCTACGAGAATATAATAAAGGCTACAAACAATTCATAAAATTTTTATATACATCGAACTAAAGTATAATATCAAACTATAATCACAAAATGCGATAAGCGGAGCTCCTGGGTGGAAGTAATTGATTATTCCAAACTTATAAAATCTGACTCCAATGCATTACATACACAAATGGTTCTAATTATATAAGTATTCCGAAATAATTTTTGAGAAACAATAACAACAACACCATCGACATCCCAAAACTGTAAAGGATTTCTATATTGTAGACTATGATTAGGCATTTCTGTCCTGCACGTCGTAATGGTAAAAGCCTTCTTCAAACAATTTACTATGTGGCAATTTGTAAAAATGATAATGATATAATACTTGATATTTGTTTATAATTATTCTGCTGCTGCTGCCTTCTTTCGGAGTCGAGTTTGCATTTAACTGGCGGCTGCGGTCTCGCGGTGTTTTGTGTCCTTCGATACGGATTCTTCTAGTTTTGAGTCTTTACGGTATCAGCCGGCATGAGTGGGGAGGCCGGCGTTCGCACACTCTCTCACCCAGGGCTAGTGCTTGCTTCTCTCCGGAAGTAAGTGGCTTCTCAGACTTTGGCGCTGACCGGTGGATCTCGTTGCGTCCCGGCTGGTAGACGGTGGTTGACGTAGCTGTGCTCGGACTGCCCCTGCAGGCAAACGGGCCTTTTCTCTGTGCATTATAGCTGTTCGCGGAGGCCTGCAAGTGGATCTTGTCGCGTGGCTGCTCGGACTGCTCCTGCAGTATCCCCTCCATTTGTATCGAAATCGATGGTTCTGGGAGAATCATCGTGATCATAGCTTCCAGAGGCTTCATCTGTGCTAACTATTCCGGGCGACCCCCAACATTTTTCGATACCATTTTATTACTAGGCAATTATATAATTAGGCACGCTTGTCCTGTACGTCGTAATGGTATAAGCGTTCTTCAAACAATTCACTATTTGGTAAATTTATAAGAAATGATGATAATATAATACTTGATATTCAAACAGCTTATATTAGTTCACTACAACACCTGGAGAGGCCCCACGTCGTAAAATAAAGCGTTCACTGACCAGTGTACCGAAATCACGAAATACTTTTTAATAACTTCTTTCGTAACTCTTGGTAATAAATAAGATATGGTTCTCCCAAATCGTTTATAAGATTTGAAATAAGTTGACCTGAATTTTATAAGGAATGAATTTCAAAGAAGGACCCGAATAATAACATTGACCATATTCCTTTATAACCTCAAAAATTTATTGAAATCAGTAACATTTTTCATAAAAAATACGACAGAAGATTATATTTTTAGCGCATCGCTTCTGAGACTAGAAATCAAAAGGTCTACTAATGTTATTCATTGATTGTGGACTCTTTTCTGTTGAAGCTCTTCGGGCTTCAACGATAAAACTGCTTGTTTAGATAATGCGAAAGGAAGTTCGAATTTTATTTCATGATTACTTTGTAATCTGTTTATTATTTGGATGTCATCTTTATTCACAGTTACCCTGAAAACTTATAACATTCCGAAGAATGTATAATATTACAATTCATACTGTGCATTGATATTGGAGGGAACGAATTTTTATTGTCTCGTTTTCACAACTAAAAAAAGCGCGCGTCTTGCAAAGAAAGATTGTAGACTTTTTTGACGAAACAATTTTGCTATTCGTATTTCTTCTTGCCTCTTACAGTTAGGCTGGATAATAGCATTTTTTGTTATTTCATGATTAAAACAGAATCTATACATCTCATCAAAAATGGCAACCATTTAATTTGTAAATATGTTTAACACGAACAATTTATCTTCCTAATATTTTTTTTTTTTTGTATCTCGCATA